>PVIJ01015496.1:20114-36371 GCA_004024925.1 Scalopus aquaticus
GGGGGGGGGGGGTCTACAACAGAGGGACTTATTTTTGTATTTCTGTATATCCTTTTGTACACCTTTATTATTTATCTAAACCAAAAAAAATTTACTTATTGCAAAAGAAAAATATATACTGAAATTTACAAACCAAGCAGCCAAAAACAGAGATACTAGAGGTCAGTAAGATCTGTAATATAGGGCCTCCCTGGTGGCGCAGTGGTTAGGCGCTGCGCTGTGGAGCTGTCGGCAGCGTGCCATGCAAGCGTGCCCAGCAGGGAAGAATCCCACATGGTACGGCAGGCCTCTCCTGCCTCGCCGGCTGCTCCCCTCAGCAGTGTATTTCTGATCTGTCTGTTCTGCTCCCCACTCTGGCTCTGGTGAACCCTCTCGCTGCCCCAACGCCTCTGGCCTGTGCCCCAGCTTGTATGTAAAAAAAAAAAAAAAAATCTGTAATACAAAGTCACGCAAACAGCCCTAAGCAAAAGCTGAAATGTAAGGCAAAGAAAATAGGTCAAAGCAGGTCAAGCAATCAGTACAGCACACATGGGGTGGTAGACCTAAAATATAAGACAATTACTTCCTCAGTTTATATGAACTTCCAACTTGGTTATGAAAACCAGGTCATAGACAGCCCAGTGTAGGCAGGAGTCGGTGAGTCACTTAAATAGAGATGATACCATAGCTAAAGAAAACTAGCTGAACTTGAACATAAGGTAGACACCCTAACACATTACTACTGCCCAACCTGACTTAGTCTCTTCTCTGTAGGGTAACAAGAGCAAAAGGATGACTTCGGAGTTCTATCTTCAAGTATGTGTCAGACATATACCACCACCTGAATAGTTCTTCATATGCACATAGTTCTTCATATGCATGTTCTTCATATGCAAATAGTTCTTCATATGCATGTGTAATCCAGTTGTAATGGAAAGAGCCTACAAACAGATGAGTCATGGAAGGCTGCTTAGGAACAGAGTAGAACTGGGAGGAACTTGCAAGAGGGGATCTTAGTCTCCAAGTCATGTGGCCTAACATCCATCCCATCCTCCTAAGGGCTCAGTCGGCCACAGCGTGAGTACCTCGGCGAAAGAGCTACCTTAAGAGAATTTAGATTATCCAGATACACGAGCGATCACTACCCTGAGGAAATTAAAACTGCTTACACATCAATGAAATTTAAAAATCCCTTTTCTAAACCAAAATTAGTTTCTCTAACCACTCAGCATATTTCCAAATCACCTCTAATTAAAATATCAGATACTTAGAGAATTAAAAGTATAGTACTTTCAGTATTTGCCCAAAGATAACTCAAAAGACAAATTTGCTGGGACATTTTAATTTTTTTTATATTTTTTCCATTCAGTTGTTTACCTAACTATATAATTTTAGAAGTGCAACTTCAGACCTCCACATGTGCACGTACTGCACTCACCCTCCACCAAAACGCCAGTGACGCTGTTCTATCCCATTCCTCTCAGTATCCCTTCTCCATCAACTGGAATGTTTTAAAAAGAATATATTACCCATTCCATAGTCCCGTTCCTTTAGCATAAAGAAATGGTAAACACAAAACAGACATGACCACAGAGCACTAAGAAAACAATTTCAATTTTATTCACCTTTCAACATTACACACACACACACACACACACACACACACACACACGAGACAGATTTTAGATATAGATTTAGATATAGATTTTAGATATTTTGTTGAAAAAATACTTTTTACAAGACAAAGCATTTATGAGATTTATGAGTAAACCAATTCTAATTTCTTAATCAAATATAATGAACTGTAACAGTATAAAATAACCTTAATCCCAAACTATAAATTTTAAAAAAGAAAACTATAGCAAGGAACATTACTAAATGGGAAACGCTAATACCTTCATTTCCATGATCTAAGACTAAAGTATTTTTATCTCTATGGTAAAAGTAGCTAACAGATACTCTTACTATAATCAGAAACTAACCATTCTTCTGTTAAACCAGAATATACTTAAATACTGTCCCTAATAAGTAAAATTTTAATTACATTTATTAATAATTTGTTCTATCAGTTATTTCTGTTAACCAGCAATTATCAAAATTAAAAAAGACACCACCAGGCAACATAAATATAGGCACAAGATAAACACTTAAAACTTACTGAATTAAATATATATAAAAACAATGCCATGAGGACTACATCCAAGAAGTTTAAGTAAATCTTAGCGACTCAAAAATAAAAAACGTTCTATTCTAGATTAAGGCACAATCTATTTCTTAGAATCCTAAAATAAAGCAAATACATGCTATTTACCTTTAGAACGATTTAAAATCAAGCACCTCAAAAATTTCCTCAAAAGAGATTGCATATAAATTATCTTTTCCTTTGAATCTCAGAAATTATCACTAAAATACTAAGCTTTAAAATCATAACAAAAGATATTCTAATCCTTCAAGTGCCGTATGTGTTTGCTTGCTCATATTTGACTGAACAGTCTGCAGTGTCAAAAAAGCCAAGGCTATAGAGGTAGAGAGTAGATCATAAGAACACAGCAATCTAAGATTTTATTGACACAAGAGTTCTAACAGTTCTCAGTCACTTATATGTAGTATGCAACAACTATTTAAATCACTGGATTGCAAATGCACCAACATAATACATATCTAATTATTACAATAATCTAGTGGAAAGAAAAATTAAACAAATGTATCTTAAGATATCAAGACTGGATTAAGTCTCTTTTCTATATTGTGCTCCATTAAAGATACAAACTCCAGGTGAGGAAGAAGATGAGTATACAAACTGAGATGAGATGGAATTAATCTAGAATAAGTTAACATCTCAGACATTCTGAACAAATAATCTACTCTGCCACAGTGTACTAAGATTTAGTATAATTTATTATGCCCTTTGAGAGTTTATAAAAGAGCATGCCAAAAAATAACAATGAATCTCTTAAAGGAAGAGGCACTTTAACAGCAAATATACCACATATTTCTTTAAACTCTACTATATAAGTTATTTTAAAAATTAATATGGAACATTAATATGTACTGAAAGAGAATTTCCAAATCAACAGAATTATCCAGTCAATATTTACCCATTCACTTTTTAAAAATATGACAAAGTATTCTATAAAGAAAACCAATATATATATTTTACTATTTTTAAAAAGTTACTTTTAGAGATTTCTAGGTCATTTTTAACTACTGAGTGAAGAATGAAAAATACATCCTAAAACATTCATACCTGATCGAAAGCACTCAATTATTTGTTGAATACCAGATTTGGATGTCTGTAGTGGCTGCTGTAACAAAGGAGCATCTCCAGGTTCCAGGATATAAACTACATGGGAGACAAACACCCACCCAATCCCCACAAAAACAGGGTTATTTAAATCATTTACTATTGAAGGAAAACAATGGTTTGCTACAATCATGTTAATGATAATCACACTTGTTTGTATATATTTCACCATTATCTTTGTATGGCAAAATGAAATAACTGGGAAAAAATAAAATTCTCAGTTCAAGGCTAAATTAACACTACTTAAGACTATATATTATGTTCAAATGCAAAAATCTTACTACACTGGTATTATTTAGTTGACATATTTTATGCCTGCCTTTTACCCCCCTTTAAGGGCAAATCACTGTATTTAACCAAAATTCTAAGGCAATGGTGGCCTAGTCACACCTCATAAATCATTCCAAAATGCTCTGGATAATCTAGTACATTTGTCTGGGCAATAATGAGAGCAAAACTCAAAACCACTATCTAAGAAATTAATTGGAGAAGAGTGCACAATACAAAAACATGTGCTGCCACACTGTAGGTAATTGAGAAAAATTTCAAACTTAAAAGTCTTTCAGTAGGAACTATAAAAGAATCATCCAACAGAATTGTTAATGGATGTTAGAAATCAGGTACTGATGACAAAGGATGTCAATAATACATTGTTAAGCAACAAAAACAGATTATAAAGTATGACCTCATTTATTTTAATTGTATTTCGATAAGAAATAAGTAAATTTGCAATATGTGTATATTAGAGACTTGTATAAACACTAATTGGTAGAATATCAACAAAACTTAAAAAGGTTCTGTAAAGGTGGGTTTATAAGGGCAATTTTTCACTATCTGCTTATATGTCACTAAAACTTCAATCCTAGATTCTAGAAGTGTGCATTTTAGAAAGAAAACACTTCAATAATAAGTAATAGTATTTCCATTTTACAAATAAAAGATTTTATTTTTATATAGATGTTTATCTACAATCTACCTGCTTTTCCGAATTCTTGGATTAGCAGTATAAAGATGTAGTAAATTAGATTATCACAAAACAGACAAGGGAACTGAAAAAGAAAACAGTTTTTCCATCACATATCATACAGACATTTGTGATGAAGAAAAAATGGCCACGCTAATTACCTCTTATTTCAGTATAGTATAAGGTCCTACTCAATTATCACCATCTTAACACAGGATTATCCACTCATTATAGAGGAGACAAGGAAGGTTACTTCATTAATGTCGGTCTGACTGCTTCAGGGCCTGGATTTGGACAGCACCGTATTTCTGGTGATGGGGCTAAAGCTTGCATCAGAGTACATAAATGGGAACTATGTCTCACGACCAAATCATTTCATTAAGCAAAATTTTCTCAATTTTAAGAGACAATTTTGAAATATTTTAAATGAATTAAGAAAATACACACACAAGTAATTTCAAGAACATCTGACATTGTCACTAACTGCAGTGATTAAGAACATAAACTCCAGATCCAAAAATCTTTTCCTGTCATTTACCAGACGCAAGTAGGACAAGTTATACTCTGATCTCACTTTTCTCATCTCTAAAATGGGAATAATAACAGTACCCAAATCGTAGAGCTGTGTGAGGATTAAAGGAGCAAGTAAACTGCTTAAAACAGTATGGGATATAGTAATTGCTCAGTAAATGTTCTATCACCACCACCATATCATCATCATGATAATCACTGTGTACAGATTTATTGTTTTCCTGACTCCAAAAACTGAAAGAAATTCTTTTCAAAACCTAAGTAGTAGAATTCAGTTCCTGGGGCCTCCCAGGTGACACAGCAGTTAAGCGCTGCGCTGTAGAGCTGTCGGCAGCAGCGACACGAGTTCAATGCCTGGCCAGGCAGATTCCCACATGGCGTGGCAGACCTCTCCTGCCTCGCCCGCTGCTCCCCTCAGCAGTGTATTTCTGTCAATCTGCCTGTTCTGCTCCCCACTCTGTCTCTGATGAACCCTGTCGCCACCCCATGCCTCTGGCCTGTACCCCAGCTTGTATCCATAAATGAATAAATCTTTAAAAAAAAAAAAAGAATTCAGTTCCTTAGAGAATAATAGCAAAAGTTTATAAATACATTGATGACACTATTTGGATTAGGTAGATCTTTTTTCAGTGCTTATACATCTATTTAGATGTGCAGCTGTTTATAAAAATAACTACAAAGAGATAGCTGAAATTTTAGAAACGTATTTAACTAAAAACTTCAAGTTTGGGCCCTAGAGGTGGCAATAATTCTAGAAAGATAGAATGAAAAAACAGTACTGAATAATGGCAGAATATGGGAAAACATGGAAACTTCCCCTTTTCTCATTTATATACTAGCTCCAGAAAACATTCAATAATGTACTAACCTCCACTTCCATATAACCATTATGTGCCTTTTAAAGCTGTGCAAAATGTTGTCACCCCCATCTTCTAAACACTACCATGAGAATCCATATACATCCTGAGACACCATACAAATTAATCCCAGGGTTAGCTTGGTTTTGCATGGACACATCCACCTGACACACACACCTGTGCATGTCACATCGTAAGACAGTACTCTTTCTTCACTTGAAACCATACTCTAAGCCCTGGAAAACTTTGTATAACAGTGTTTTACAGAATTTCCTCTTACATATCTTATCCCTTCCAGGGTCAGACTCATCCAAGTAATAAAATCAGTTAGGGGGAAAACCACCATCTCTGCCAACTAAAAAACCCAGACTCTCAAAAGTTATTTTTTTACACACTTCCAAGAACAAACTTCCAAGAATACACAATTTTCAAACAGTTTCGTCTATCTTTTAAAAAGTCCCTTAAATGATTCTTCTACTTCTGATGTCTGGGATTTGTTTACAAATAGTAGAGGGTGGAGGAAGCAATGAGGGGGGGAGAAGAGAATTGTAGGGAGAAAAAGAATAGCTGAAAAGAGACTGTCTTATGAACTGATAACTTAGGGAGATGGTTACATCAGGTTCTTTATGCCATTCTCTCCACTTATGAATGTTTGAGATCTTCTATTTCTAAAATAAAATACATTCTTAAATCATTAGAAAATACATACACTAACACTTCTAAAACCAACCTCACTACAAGTTCAGTCATTCTATGAAGGCCGTCTCAGGGATACAATGCTCCCATACTCACCCACTGTTCACAACCTAAACCAAAACAGACCTCTAAAAGAGAGTCCATTAAAGGAACTTCTCAAACATCAAGTCAACTTCTTCCCATTCTCTTTTAAAAACTGTCACATCATAATATATTCCTCTCGTTACTGGAAACATCTTCCCACTTAACACATAGCTTCCTGTGAAATAATAACTATCCTGTTAGTTAACAAACCTCTAGCTTTCCACTGAACAAACTCCCCAGCAAGTGATTAATTCTAGCTAAGACAACAAAGAAACACTACTTTTGCCCTGATAGCCTGAAAAATAAACTGCATAGAAAAGTTTTAGTAAATAAAGGATTACACACTTCCAAATCTTTAAATTAATACAACTTATCCGGTTTCTTGTTAATGGGAGGGGGACCAGTAAAAAGTTTTAACACATGTTTAAAAGTTTAACCTTTAAAAAATTCAAGTCCCCAGAAAACCTTAATTATCAGAACACAAAAAATAAGGTATGCTCATAAATTATTTTCCTTACGTGTTTATGCCTGTATCTTCCTACTCAAAAGTTCTATGAGGAAATGACCTTCTGTTTTTTCATTCCTTGTATACCCACTGCCCTGGACATCATTAGGTGCCTACCACCCACAAATAAGTGCTCAATAATAATTTGTCAAAGAAATAAATGAACAAAGTACCTTCTTCCTGAATTAGATAACTACTAATTGAATTTAAATGACTTTTAAGTATTCTCAGGAGAAAAACGTAGTAAGAGGTCAGTGGAACTTCAGTATAAAAGGCATTCAGTCTTCTATTTCAAAATTAGTCAACTCTAGTCAACATCTGGTAAAACATCAGAGATCTAGCTTCACTTTAAATAGGAAAAATACGCAGCAGGTAGGGAAGCTAAAAGTTAGATAGGCGAGGGAGCAGTTAAATAGAAACTGGATGCCATCCTGGGATTGACCGTTCTACTAGCAGAGGATGACTGTGAGTAAGTCGGTGGAGATAGGAACACAGTAAAATCTTATTTGCATGTGAACCATTTTTCTGAAAATGAAAGCTCTTCCACTTTACCACTACCATTTTTCCCTCTACTAAAAAAAATTTTAAATACTTAATATAAACTTTGTTAAGCTAAAACTGAGTAATTAATACAGTTAAAATACTCCTAGCAAAAAGCAAGCAAAGACATGAAAAGTTCTAGTAACTCTAACATCAAAAACTACCGTAAACACCTGCCACGAACTAGAATAGTATAACCTTGATTTGGTTTTGGGACAGTAGGAACGCAGTGATTCCCTTTTAAGTTGTACCTTCAAACGTATGCAACAAAGTACGTCAAACCTCCAATGAGTAGAAAAACTATCACTTATTTGTCAAATTCATTTATCATTGTCAAATTTAAGGTTTCTAACATTCTTCATGAGACTCCAAAAGGCAACTTTTTCATTTCACAAATTCAACTAAAAAAAGTTCTCCTGAAGAAAATATCCTAAAGATACCACAAAGTCTATCTAAATCATCAGCTTTATTTTGCAATACAATTTGTTTTACCCAAAAAATGTCTTTTAAAGACTGTACCTAGCAAAGCCTGAGTCTCCCAATAAGTTGAGATCAACAAACTTTTTTTTAGCCCAAGCTAAACTGTCTGGCTTTCAAAGATAAAAATGCATGAGAAACTTTTAATTTTTGAAGTTTAAATGTAACAACTTTCGCAAAGATAAATGTGATTCTACTACCTATTTTCTCCCTTTGCTGCAATTTTAAACATTCGCAGAACAAGGGGGTGTATTACTAACTGCAGTCTGCCTTAATAGAGAAGGAAAGACTGATCTTGTGGAAAAGATTAAGGTGACACTTGTAGTTTTGGTTTTTTTTTTTTTTTTTTTTAAAGGAACCATACAAGGGAGACCTCTTGTTTGTAGAAGCTTTTCGCTTCATGACTGGTTTTACGCTGGGGAAAATTATGGCTTGTTTACTGAGGAATGACTTCTTGGGCAGGAGGAAAAGAAAACTGGAAGGAAAGAGAGGGGCTCCAATGGCGGGTAAAGTAACTGGCGAAGAAAGGGCCATACCTGGTTCACAGCATCCGTGGTGATGGTGGTCAGTCTGACAGTATTTGTCCCTTAAAGGCATTTTCAGTGGGCGCGACCTACTTTCCTTTCAGTGTGAGCAGCTCTTCATTGCGGCTGGGCTGCAGAACGAAGCACAAACCCGTCACTCCCCTGAACTTCCTGCGGGCACCCCGGCCGCCTTTCCAGCGGCGCTCGCTTCACCCGCCCTCCGCTTTCCCTCCCCGCACCCGCACCTTCCTCGCCAAGGAAACCAGAAACACGCACGCAGGCTGCCCCGGCCACACTCCCGCACAGGTTCACCGCCCTACCCGGAAACGCAGCCCCGGGCGCGCCGCGCGGGGCTACGGCCTGGCCGGCTGCGCGGGCGGCGGCGGCCTCGCCGGCCCGGGCGGGCGCGCGCGGAGACGGAGGCGCGGGGCGCGGCGGGCACGGCCGGCGCCGGGGGCCGCTGGGCGCCGGGGCCGGGGGCGCGGCGGGCACGGCGGTCGGGGCGACTCCCGAAGGCGGCCGGTCCCCGCCGCGCCCTCCCGCCGCGCACGTGCGTAGGGTCTCCCCGGAGGAACCCCCGTCCCCACCACCCGGTGCGCCCAACTTACTTAACTCCTAGGGCGGGCCGGCGGGCAGGCGGAAGGCCGGCCGGCCGGGCTGGCGCGGGGGACAGCCGGGCGTGGGAGGCCGCTTCGGGCCCCACCTGGCGCAGCGTCGGCGCGCCGCGCGAGGGGAAGCGGGGCTCGGGGCCGACGCGCTCCCAAAGAGTCCCCGCCGGCGCTGACGCGGAAGCGCCACAGCTCACCACGACCCTCCGCGGCCCGAGGCGACGGCGGCGGCGGCTCACGGCGTCCCTCCGCGCTGGAGAGCTGGGCGAGCGGGCGGCGCGCGGGCGCAGGCAGTTGACAGGAGGAACCGCCCCGCAGCCGCCGCAGCCGCCCCCGAAAGGGCCGGAACCGGAGCGGCCAAGACCTCAGGCGCCCCTCGCCTGGGCAACGGCCGCCGCGGGCGCCCGGTTCGTCTCCAGCGCCGCTCCACCTGCAACGGTCCCTCCGGCTTTTGGAGAGGGGCGGGGAAGCAGGGGGTCTCCCCCCACCTTGGGCCTTTTTTGGTAGTAGTTGTTGGTTCAGGAAACTTTATTAAGTCAGTCTCTCTCGCGCTCGGTCTCGCCCTCCCCGAAGAGGCTGAGCTCTCGCGGCGGAGCGGGTAGGAAGGGGGAAGCAGAGACTCTCCGGCGGCGACAGGGAGCGACTGACTGACCCCGGACGGAGATGGGGCGAGGGCAGGAAGTGACAAGCTCTCCGAGTGGGTGGGGGGAGTGTGGCCGGCACGCCCGGGAGCGCCGCGCGCATGCGCTCGGCCGGGCGCCCCCGCCGGTGTGGAGCCGACGCGCGCGGCCGGGCGGGGAGAGGGCGCCGCGGCCGGGGTTCCGGGCCGGCGGGGAGAGCCGAAGCCCCGCGCGCCGCGAGGTGTGAGGCCCTGGTGCGGCGGCGTCCGCCCGGGAGACGGGCTACTCGGCAACCAAACTGTTGCTCTCAGAGGAACCGAAACTGAGGGCGAGTTGGAGAAGGCCGGGCAGGAACCGTAGAGAGAGGCTTGGCCGAAGTGTCAGCCCTCGGTTAGTGGGGATTCCGCAGCGGTGGTCCGCGCACTTGTAAATGATAAAAGTCCAACTTTTTTTTTTTCTCTTTAATCCAGCGACTCCCGAGGTGTGCCTCTCCCATCTTGGGTGTTTTGGGTTTTGTATTTTTTTTAAGTCGGGTCCTTGGGAGGAAAACAGTCTAGTGGTGAAAACTGGGTATTGATCAGATTCGCTCAGGTTTTGGAAGGTGAAAGTGAAGTGGGGTCACGTGGGCCGTGCGCAGTTTCCCTCCGCTTCGCCGCCCGCATCCTGCTTGGAAAATCCCGGTGGATCGCTCTGGTCTGTCAAATTCAGCAAATCTGCGTGCCTCTTCTGGGGGACGGGAGAGCCACCTGCCCTGCCTTCTTCCCACATCCGACAACGCAGTTCTCGCGCCAGAAGCGAATATGTCACCACCCTCGGTCAGGAAATTTTAAGGACAAAAGCCCCGTTCACTTTATGTCCTCCCTCCGACCTGCTCCCCCAAGAGTCACTGAAAACCTTCGCAGTTGTGGAACTTTTGCCGCAGGTTTTTGCAAAGTTTAGCAGAGAGATACTCTTCAGTGTATTTTGGAAGCACAAACGAGTGACTAAAATCAGTTTTCAAAATTCAAAAGAAAATTGGTGGTGGGTCCAGTAATTGATAAATTTGTTACTGTAGAACTACTATTCAATGCAGATTTTTACTTAGGTCTTGAGTGCTCCTAACAGCTTGATTTTGGAGGTGACGAGAAAAGGAAAAATGACTAGTATTTTTTTAAAGGAATTCTAGGTTCTCTACATTATACACATACACTAACCAGTCTTGATCACTTTCATGTCCGTTGACAAGAAGCATGCACGCAAACTAAAATGTAATGAAATGCTATCATTTATATATCAGTTTAAAATAAGTTATGATACATATGCGTGGTAGTTTTTATCATGCAACCAGTATCACATTTTGTGTAATAGTTAATTGTATGCAATATGCTTAAGCAAAGAAATATTTTTTTAAAGATTTGTTTATTTATGCATACAAGAGCTGGGGTGTAGGCCAGAGGTGGGAGGGTGGGTGAGAGGATTCACCAGAGACACAGTGGGGAGCAGAACAGGCAGATTGACTAAATACACTGCTGAGGGGAGCAGCAGGTGAAGCAGGAGAGGTCTGCTGCGCCATGTGGGAAGCTCCCTGGCCTTGAATTGAACTCTTGCTGCAGTGGCTGCCCATAGCATCATAAGCTGAGACTTAACCCCTTGCGCCACCAGGGAGCCCCACAAAGAAAAATTTAATGTGACACAGCAGTGGAATTACCGGCAACTTAACTTCACATTGGAGATCTTTTGTAAAATGGAAATATTTTCATTTCCTACTTTTATATAATCATTTATCATGCATAACAGTTTCCTGAGTAAAAGCAATTATTTATACTTCCAAGTAGTGGCTACTAAAGGCTTCTAAAAATTGCTTGTCAATAAGTAGTAGACAATCTTTGAAAAATCAGAGACAAGATTGGAATGTGCGGGTGGGTAAAACAAATACTGAACAAATACAAAGCAAATACTGAATCATGATGTTTAAGATGAAACCTGGAAACTATCTAGTAAACTTTATAGATGAGAAAACTGAGACCCAGGTGCTACAGTAACAGAATCATCAAGTATTACCTAGTAAGCATTTAGAATTATTGCCCTAGCTCTAAAAAACTACATACAAAAGATTCCAGAAAATAATCTTTTCCTGGACCTCCCTGGTGGCACACCGGGGTTAGGTCACAGCACTATGAAGCTATTCAGAGGCATGGCAGCAGGAGTAAGATACCTAGCCAGGGAGATTCCCAAATGGTGCAGCAGACCTCTCCTTCTGGCCCGCTGCTCCCCTCAGCAGTATATTTCGTCGATCTGCCTGTTCTGCTCCCCACTCTGTCTCTGGTGAATCCTCACCCCCCCCCACACCTCTGACCTACACTGCAGCTTGTATGCATAAATAAATCTTTAAAAAAAATTACCTGTTTTCCCTTTGTTCACTGCAGCGGCCTAGGTGACAAGTTATTACAGTTTTAAGGAGCTTCTTGAGCCATGACATTAAAAAGCACATCCTGATGATTAACCTAAGATCACTTTTACAACTAAAAATTATTTTCTCATATTCGAAGCATCGACACACAAGTATATATTGTCACTGTCTAACAAACCACCACCCTAGAATTAGTGCGTCAGAGTCATGTGCTCTCAATTTTGTGTATCAGTGATTTGGACTGGCCTTGTCTGAGATCATGGCACCATTGTAACTGGCTGTTGGTGTTAACTATTGACTGAGCCTCTCTGTAGCTTTTCATTCACAAGATTAGCCTGGGTGGCTTCATATCATGGCAGCATGCCAACCAGGTACAGAGTGGAAAAGCTCTTGGGGCCCAAAGCTCAGAAGTTATCTGATCACTTCTACCACATTCTGTTAAAGTAAATCAGAAGGCCAGCACAGATTCAGGAATTGGGGAAACATGTTCCCCTTCTTGAGAGGAACAGCAAAGTCGCATTCACAGGGATATGCATATAGCAGTGGGAGGGATCTTTGTGATGATCTTTGTACACAATCTATCACAATATGTCATTATTTCAAGAATGATTCTAGCTAATTAAAGCTGATTTTAATTTGGAATGCTTATTGATCACTTTAAGAACGTCAAAATAAGGAAATATTCAACAAACCTATTCTCTGAACTGACTAATTGGCTTCGTTTGGTGGTCTTGCATATATAAATTTGGGGATTCCTTAACTTTTCTCACTGAATTTTTTCTCATCATTCTGTTACTTTCTTTAAGACTTTCATATTTCAAATAGACCCCCCCAATAAAACCCAGCATAAAAATCTAATATCAAGAACAAACAATTATAATTCCTATAGAACTTATTTATTCTGATCCAGGTTTTGCTGGAATTTGAATACAATATGACATTTTACAACACAATTCAAATCCATAACTATGTACAAATCAAAGTGATTTGGGCTAAAATAGAAGCTGAGAGCTTAGAAAGGATCATGGAAAAAATATTTAGAAAGACAAATATTAAACTGTTGATCTTTAACATCTAAGTAGCATGCAAGCAGTATATTAAGGGAAAAGGATGATGATACTGCTTTACCTAAAAAGACTTATTTTAAGGAGAGTAGGGAGTAGACTGCATCGGGTTGCTGTCCTGGAGGTAGCTGTCAGGAATCCCTGACGTGAACGTGTCTTCCGTTCCTAAAGGCACACTTAGGTCTCTCTGGCCAGGTGACTTATCCATGGACCATATTGCCTTGGCACCAAATCATACCTCCCATGCACATGCATTTTAGACAGCACTTATGTGAATTCCATGAAAAACAAATTGTTATTGTGCATTCTATTCATGAATTTGTGTTATAATCTAATAATATTCAGTGATAACTTTGTCACTTATTGAACATACCAAGTGTTTTCTAGTCTTTCATTGAATCCTTACAAAGATCCTGGGTCAGCTATTATCCCATTTACAAATAGGGGAACAGATCACTGTTGTCTGTGAGGATGTAAATCTAGGTCTGGATCTAGACCCTTTGCCTTGAGTTAAATGTGATTTATTCCTCAAATTTTATCTCCAGCTTACACTTGGCCCTTCATTTTCCTAGCTTTCTTTTTTTCTTTTTATTTTACTGAGGTACCATGGGTTTACAATACTTTATATGATTTACAGGGATAAGTTGACACCTCCTTAGATATGTTACCATATCACACCCACCAACCAAGCACTCACAATCCTTTACACTAGGCTTTTGGATGCCCTCCCCCCTTTGCTCCCATGCCCACCCTCCCTTCCCAATTCTACAGTCATATTTCTAGGGTTTATTTTGGTTTAGTTTCGTTGTTCCTTTGTGGTTTTTGTTTCTCTATATTCTATATATGAGTGAACTCGTTTGGTATTTGTCTTTCTACTTCTGACTTATTTCACTTAGCATAATCACTTCCCATTCCAGACACACTATCGCAAATGGCAAGGGTTCGTCATTTTTTATATAGCTGAGCAGTATTCCATCACGTATGTATACCACATCTTAATGCACGTATACCACTGCTCTCTCAATGACATTTAGGGCATTTAGGTTATTTCCATAAATTAGTTAATTAAACAGTACTTCAGTGAACGTAGACATGCACATATCCCTTCAAATTAATGATTTTGCATTCTTCAGGTAGATACCTAGGAGTAGAATTGCTGAATCATACGGTTTATCTATTTTAATATTTTGAGGAAACTCCATACTGTTTTGCCATAGTGGTGGACCAGTCTGCATTCCCACAAAAAGTGTAAGAGGGTTCCTTTTTCTCTACACCCTCACCAACATTTGTTGCTATTTTGTTTTTTTTGTTTTTTCGGGTTTTTTTGATGTGGGTCATTCTCACTGGAGTGAAGTGGTATCTCATTGTGGTTTTGATTTGCATTTCCCTGATAACAAGTGCTACTGAACATTTTTTCATGTGCTAATTGGCCATCTGTATATCTTTTTTGGTGTTTATAATGCGTATATAATTATACATGAAGTAAAAAAGATTGGTGAGAATTTTTTAAAAGAATAGCAGGGAATGACTTTCTCTACTTAGGCAGTGTGGCTTCTAGTTAGAAGGAAACCCCACAGAATCCATCCTGTCAAGATCCTTAGCAGTACCCATGTTGCAGTATTAAAGCACCTGGTGACATCTAGATGTTTGAGTTAATATCACTGTTTTCAATGTCATAGACTGACACTTCCTCCTTGGTACTTTTTATAAGGGAGTAGCTGAATATACTATCACTCACTTCTCAAAAATTCCTTTGAAAAAAAAGTTAGTCAGAGTTCAGTGTGTCTCTAACCATTTTACTGTTAGAAGAGACAGTTTGCCATCTCTGTCAGGAATGGCAATTTCATTTTTGGGAACAAGGTTACTTTACATTTCTCAGAAATTTTTTAAAGGAACCATTAGTATAAGATATTCAAAAATTCCCCCAACAATTGTAGTTCTGTTTTCTTAATCACTTGTGAAACTGAGAGCTATAATACAATAAAGCGAGGGAAGAGCTAATTAAAACCCCCTCATTTTTAAATTCCCGTCTTTCTAGTCTCAGAAAGTTCATTTAATCACACAACCCAGCCAGATGCATGAAGATGCAAAATAGTATGCAAGTCAACTAGGTTAATAAAATGAATGTCTCGACTATCCAAGTGCTGTATCTTATTCCTGAAACGTATGTATGTCATCTAACTGTCCCTTAGGAAACAAAAAACTCATGTATTCAAGAATTTAAAAAGTTGCAGAAGATATTTTATAGTCTACTGTTCATCCCTATAACATCCTTTTGTTGAGAAGAGGGAAAAGCTTCTGAGGGGAAAAAATGTAAAGAGATGACAAGAGGAAGAATTAACTAATACTTATTGAATCACAACTCTCAACTGAACACCAGGCTAAGCAATTTACATTCATTGTTCACGCACAAGCAAAGCAACAGCATTAACTGGCTTTCTATTGTCCTTCATATGTTCTCTGATCATAGAGATGAAGACGCATATTCTCTCCTGTCTTTTTTTCTTGCGGCCTAGGAAGGACTCACTTGCCCTAATCTAAAATGTTCTCGTTCTTAAGGACAGTCTATTCAATATATGGTGCTGGGAAAACTGGACAGCCACATGCAAAAAAATGAAGCTAGACTACTACCTCACACCCTGCACAAAAGTCAACTCAAAATGGATAAAGGACCTGGATGTAAGACCTGAAACCATAAAATGTATAGAAGAAAATATAGGCAAAACTCTACACAACATACATCTCAGCAAAATCTTAAAAGACTCATCCCTCAAAGCGAAGGAAGTGAAAGACAAGATAAACAGATGGGATTACATCAAAATAAAAAGCTTCTGTACAGCAAAAGAGACATGAACCAAAACTAACAGATACCCTACCAACTGGGAAAAGATTTTTGCACACAATACATCTGATAATGGACTGATAACAAAAATTTACAAGGAACTCACACAACTCAACAAAAACAAAGCCAACAACCCAGTCAAAAAATGGGCAGAAGAGCTCAAAAGGCACTTCTCCAAAGAAGAAAAGCAAATGGCCAACAGATATATGAAAAAATGCTCAACATCACTTATAATCAAGGAAATGCAAATCAAAACCACTATGAGATACCACC
>PVIJ01015497.1:0-36312 GCA_004024925.1 Scalopus aquaticus
GAAGGAGAGGGGGAGGGGGAACCAGCTGAGTTTCTGGGTTTTTGCTGTGGGATGGCTGACTTGAAAAAACCAGAAATCATGAGTGTTTTCTTTCTTTTTGGTAATCTAGGGGACAGAGGGCAATTGAAGGAGTTGAGACAATTTAGGCAAAGCTATTCTGTGACGAGTTAACGCCAACTAAAAAGTGCTGGGCCTCACCCAGCTACTGGAGAAGTAGCCTTCAAGTTAGTGGCAGCGAGGAAGTCACTCCCTGCGGATATACCCAGCAGGGGCCAGGAGGCCCATCCCCAGGTACTAGAGTCGAAGGGCAACAAGGAGGTGCCCCACGCCGGCCAGGTTCTGAGCTCCCAGCTGGGGAATCACAGGTGATCATGCCAGGCCTACCCACGCCCCTTTAACACGCTTGCAAATGCCAACTTAAGTCGCCAAAGGGAAAAAAAAGTACAGTCAGTAAGTATTATTAGGATTTTCCTGAAATGTTCATGTAGGATTTAAATCCAGCCTGATCCAAGCATGGACACTGAAGCACTGTGAGGTATAGACAGATCCAAGCCACAGAATCCTGAGGCTTGTCAGGAAGTGCTGCCCTGTGGCCGGCCTACCTCTGAACAGCGTAGAAGGGACACTGCCTACGGGTCAGCTTGTGAAAAATCAAAACTTTTCATCTCATTTCTCCTTGGAAAGAGTGTTTTCATAGATGCTGGTGCAAATAAGCTCATGCCTTATTCATACTCCAAGAAATGATCTTCTACCTTCTATTCTTGCTCTTCTCTGAGACCCAGTGATTTTCATTTGTACCATTAGAATAAATAACCTATTGATCAGGATTAGGAGGTTTAAATTAGATAAGATGTCAAATGTCAAAGCACTTAGCACAGTGGCAGACACATTACCATGTAGAAAATTCTAGTCATATTTTCAAGAAAAAAAAAACATATCTCGGGCTGTTTTCATGTATTAAATCCATCAAAAAGGTCAGACACCAGAATGGAGTAAAGAGCATTTTTATTTTATGGCCATACCTCTTTATTTGCCTTGGAGATTTACCAAAGGAATTTAAAAAGATGATAGCCTGATTCTGTTACGGTTGGGAGAAGGGGTTTCAATAATATCACAGATGGGAATGAAATAGGAGGCAGGGAATCTTGCTCCAAGGGGCTAGGGCCTGTTGCCTCCCAGTGCCAACCACAGCTGGAATCTCTGACGGAGAACACCAGCTCACCAGTCAGGTCAGCGCCTGTCTCTGAGGAGAGTGTATTTTGAATTAGAGGCCCACTCCCAAGCTCATCTATTTGATTCCTTTAAGATTGATGTGCCTTTATACAATCTTTCTTAAGACTTTGCAGCATTATCATTAGGGAATTTTATCCTCATTTATGTTTTTCTTTGATTTGTAGAATAGAACGGATGAATGGGGGAGCAGGGGAACCATTTATTTGCTGTTACATAGGGAATTAAGCAAAGTTCTTGCACTTTGTGGTAGGGAACATGTAATTCATCTAGGAGGAAGTTTTATGCTATACACTGGGGTAAGTTGGGATGAGGGAGAAGACCATTGTGTGTGATTCTAATTTTTCTTTCTGGTTAATTAGGATAATTGCTTTTCATTACCTGCTGCTTGCTTCAACATGTCTCCAATTCCAGGCCCGTGTTAATCTCATTTAACACAATAGCTACATTCATTAGAAAACATTTCTTATTTCATCTTGATGAGTTCTTCACAATTGTCATATTATGGATAATGTAGTAGGGATAATTTTGTTTTAATGCCTAGATCTATAGTCCCATTATTTTTGATGTTGTTATTGGTGAAGATAATATACTGCTGTTAAATTCCAATATTCTAAAAGATCACTAAAATGACTGAGCATCTGTTAGTTTAAGCTATTTTACCCTAGGACATCAATTTGAAATTTTGTAAGCTGAATTTTGCTTGACGATCTGTGTTTGTTGAGGCAGGAGTATTTAAAGCTTATACAACATTCTTTTTTTATATATATAAAGGAATTCCCAAAAAGTTCACGTTCTCTTTTCTACCTCTCATCTGCCTTGCTTCTGGCTCCAAAGAGAATGTTGGAAAAGGAAATGGGAATCTTCTCTACTTTATAGGAATGGGAAGAGATAAGATTTCCTGGAGAGGAAAAGGGCCTGGCATTGAGGCTATTGTCTCTGTCTTTTTGACTCAAGCCCTTCCCAAATCAATAATAAACACTGCTAGGGATGTTTCAAAGGATAACATCAGTCCAAGGTGTGGAAGGGCAGGGCTGGGGTCTGCACTGCTAATCATTCATCAGAGACAAGCCTATCCTGAATGTTCTAACATGTAGGGAAGAAGAACTAGATCTGTTCAAATCTTAGAAAATAAAAAAGCCAGTTCTTTGAGTAAAATCGCAGACTCCCTCTGATAAGATTGTAGGAAAATTTGTGAAGTGGGGCTATTTTTTATAAAGGTAGAGATGTTGCGAACATTTCAGGTACATCACTAATAGATTTCTGAACTTTCCTACAATAGCATCATTAGAATGAATAGCTTATATTCCACACCTCTGCTTAGCCCCTTAGTTCACCTGCCGGTATGTTAAAATCATCTGTTTTGACAGAAACTAGCTATTGTTTTAGTATTGTCTTTTAGGCTAGTCTTATCATAAATCAGCTAGTCTACCATTTAGAATGTCTTTATTCTTTGAATTTTGAGGAAGCTATAAGTTATATAAATATTTATGTATATATTTCACTCAAGAATATCTCAAAAATGAAAGAAAGCATCTTTCTAAAACCTAGTTTCTGGTTTAATCTTGGAAGGAAGTTTAGAAAGTGGAGGAATTTATGAATGCCTTGGACAAAATGTGCCATTTTTGGTTTTAATGGAGGAGTTTGTAAATACTGGTCTTATTCACCAGTTTATTTGGGAATCTATTTTGTTTTGTACAAAGGAAAGGAAAGTGAATTAGAGCCCTGGAATAGAAATGAAAAAATTGTGATTTTTTTCTTCTCTCAGACATCAAATATTTACTGCAGATTTTTAGTGGTCTGTAGAACCCAAATGTTTCTTTCAGTTATATATCCTTTGCACTCTGAGAAAGTAGACTAAGCTTCTCCTTGTGCAAATGCAGAGCCCAAGAAGTGGGAATGCTGACCTGTCCAGAGCCGGAGGCTGAGAGATGAGAATTAGTTGCAATTTTCTTGTTTCCTTATATCGAGCCTCACTAGATTGACTATACTGATACTTGCTCCTATTAATTCACTGACCCCACGCTAGCCCATAAAATTACTTAAGGAAATTTTTATTTGACAATCTGAGGACATTATATGACTCACAAGTAAATTATAGTATTTTCCCTCATGTCACATTTATGCTTCCTTGCAGCTTTCAAGTTTCAGCAGTCAGCAAACTGTTCACTAAGTTACTTCTGTGGGTAGGTGCTCATAGAATTTCCTTTAAAAGGGAAAGGAAATGTAAGAAATTTGGTTCTGGTTTAAACGAGATTTTGCAGGGAGATAAGGCAGTCACCTTAGAACATTAAACAGTCCTTCTGGCACTGTTTGATTAAATACCATGTGGGCATCACAGAGACCTCATGTCACTGGTGAACTTCAGAATGAGGGCTGTCAGCAGGCTCGAGCTGCTGGGGGGTAGGGCTTCCGCAGGACTTTAGAAGCAACTGTAGTGTGGCATAGAAAACATTAATATGGCTTAGAAAACCTTGTTTCTCAATTTGTACTTGCCTTGAGTGAGTCACACTCATCCTGATTCTTGGTTTCCTCATTTGTAAAATGAAAATTGTTCATTTAGACCACCTAGCTCTAAGTGTAATTGTTTGGGTGAGTAGTGGCCACAGGGTAAGACAGACTGCCATGACTGCCAAAGCTGCCCAATATTATGAAATATGGGAGCTTTTCTTGTTTTTTGTTTTTTTTTTAATTTTTTAAAGATTTATTTATTTATACGTACAAGCTGGGGTACAGGCCAGAGGCATGGGGCGGCGAGAGGGTTCACCAGAGACAGAGTGGGGAGCAGAACAGGCAGATCAGAAATACACTGCTGAGGGGAGCAGCAGGTGAGGCAGGAGAGGTCTGCCGCACCATGTGGGATTCTCCCCAGCTGGGGGTCAAACTTGCATCACGCACTGCCGACAGCTCCACAGCGCAGCGCTCAACTGTTGCGCCGCTAGGGAGGCCCCTAGCTTTTCTTGCTAATAGACCCTTCTTGTTGCTTTCTTGGCTCATGCACTTTGATATAACAATATGCCATGTTGGAGAGAAATTAGCAGGGGACCTGCGGGCCACATTCACAAGAGCAAGTGAGGAATTGAGGTCATCAGTCCAATGACCACTGAGTCATCATGGAAGCAGATCCTTCCCCAGTTGAGCCTACAGGTGAGACTGCAGCCCCTGGGCCAACACCTTAATTGCAGCCTTGCAAGAGACTGAAGCAGAGAACTTGATAAGTGATATTCAGATTAACCCACAGAAACCAATTGCTTCGACATGGTATGTTTTAGGGTACTTTGGTACTCAGCATTAGATGATGAATACACTCATTTAGTTTAAAAATACTGCTTAATATCATAAAACACTGCTCATTTACTATATAACTTACTATAAGGTAGATTAATTTTACTAAGATGTAGATAAGCATCCCTGTTAAACTTTAATAAGGCTATTAACCTTATTAAACCTGCCAAGTCTCTTTCAGTGTGTAAGTGGGCATGGTTTGTTTCACCATGCATTTGATATTGTCTGATTTCTCTTAGGAATTTCTTAAGATTTTCCATGATTTGGGGATTGGTTGGAAGGTTGATCTTCCATTCTTGCTGCTGCTTTGTTTTTCTAACTTGTTTGTCTTGGGTTCAATGGCAATTCTTGTGTCTGGCTTTTTTTCTCCTTCCTCAGGTTCTGCTCAGTACAGGCCAGGTGCTGTGCTCTAGTCTCCATTGTTCATGCTTCTTTTTCTGTCCACCTTTAAATATGAATGTTTTAGTTTTAGAACTTTACTGGTCTAAACATTTGAATTCCTCGGGTGTATCTATTCCATACATATGGGTTAAGTCAGATTTCTGGAAGTATGGAATTTGAAGCACTGCAGGAATGGGGCTCACACTCATACAATTGAAACATGTAATGAATGAATAAACATAATTGAATTGAAGTCATAGAGTTAATTCACATAATGAGAACATTATATCCATTTCAATGTTTTTTTTTCTTATTCAAGTTATATCAAGTTAGGTATGAAACTAATATAAGCTAACCACCCCTGGTAATAGAGAATGCAGTCCTCAAAAGCAGAACTTTTAATAAGCAAAGACAGAATTTAATAACATTTATTTTCATAGCTTTTATTTATGGTAAGTGATACTGACTTTCTAAGGTAGTGATGGAATTTCTTTTAAATTAACTTATTAAAGTAATAAAAGGAAATTTATTTAAAGAAAAACTTAGAGTAAATAATAGGATATGTGATATGCAGGTAGAAGCAGAATCATGAAGGCATAAGAATGACAAGTCTGACAACAGTACAAAGAGATCTAGAAAACCACACTTTTATCTTTAATCCTCAATTGATTTATTTAATGGTTGTCTTAAGTTCTGAAATGCATAATATAAACCTTACAATAAGAAAGAGTGCCAGAATATTGTAGATGTAATAGTACTGACTTGGATATGATCCCGTTCGATTCTCCTCAGTGCTCCAGTTTTTGTACTTGGAGAAATTTCTCGTGAATGGTCTAAAGCAGTGTTTCTCAGACTTAACTGTTTGAGACATCAGGTTCCCATGGAAGATTGCTGCTTCCCTCCCTTATCCTCTCTCCTAGTCTATCTGTTAATATATTTTTCACAGAGTCTGAAATTATTTTTGCTGTGTTTTGCCAGTTTGTGTTCTTTTGTTATTTATAATCCACAAATAAATAAAGCCATCTGTTTTCTTTCACTTCTGACTTATTTCAATTAGTGTAATCACCTCAACATCCATCCCAAAAGTTATACCTTTTATCCCAAAAGGCACTGTTTCATCCTTATTACTAGCCGAGTAATATTCCACTGAGTATATATTTCACAATATATCCAGTCATCTATCCTTGGACACTTAGGTTGGTTCCATGATGTGGCTATTGTGGATAATGCTGAACATAGGAATACATAAATATTTTGAATAGGAGCTTTCACATTCTATGGGTAAATACCTAATACTAGTATTGTTGGATCATATGGTTTTTTATTTTTATTTTTTAAGGATATTTCCATATATTTACTATACAGGCTCCATGAAATTACATTCCTACCACATCCTGTCAACATTTATTATTTCTATGTTTTGTTTTTTTTTAAAGTATGAGCTATTCTCGGTGCCTCCCCGGTGTGGGGAGGAGGTGTGTGGCTGAGGAGGTGTGTGGCTGTGGAGCCATCGGCAGCGGCGACGTGAGTTCGACGCCCGGCCAGGGAGAATCCCACATGGTGCGGCAGACCTCTCCTGCCTTGCGCACTGCTCCCCTCAGTAGTGTATTTCTGATCTGCCTGTTCTGCTCCCTGCTCTGTCTCTGGTGAACCCTCTCGCCGCCCCACACCTCTGGCCTGTACCTCAGCTTGTATGTATAAATAAAAAAAAAAAGTATGGGCTATTCTCAAAGCAGTAAGGTATATCATTGTGGTTTTATTTTCATTTGTCTTATAATAATCGATATTGAACATTTTTTCATGTACCTTTGGAGAAGTATCTATTTAGGTCTTTTGTTAATTTTTTGATTGGGTTGTTTGTTTTTCTGTTATTGAGTTATATGAGTACTTTATATATTTTGGGAATTGACTTCTTGTCAGATGTGTGATATGCAAATATCATCCCCAATGGATAGGTTATCTTTTTGTTTTTCTGAAAGTTTCTTTTGAGGGGCAAAAGCTTTATAGTTTGATGGTGTCTTACTTGTTTATTTTTACTGCTATTTCCCTTGTCACTAGGGTTGTATCCTCAAATACATCTTCTTAGTTGAGGTCCAGTAGTCAATAATTTATGTTTTCTCTTAATTATTTTAAAGATTTATTTATTTATGCATACAGAATTGGGATGTAGGCCAGAGGTGTGGGGTGGTGAGTGGATTTACCAGAGACAGAGTGGGGAGCAGAACAAGACGATCTACTGAAGTACACTGCTGAGGGGAGCAGTGGGCAAGGCAGGAGAGGTCTGCTGTGCCATGTGGGAAGCTCCCTGGCTGGGGATTGAACTAGTGCTGTAGTGGCTGCAGATAGCTTCATAGTGCTGAGACTTAACACGTTGCATCACCAGATAGGACCCTTTCTCTTAAATAGGTATGATTTCAAGTTTATATGCAAATCTTTAATCCATTTTGAAATTAATTTTGTGGATGGAGGTAAGTGAGGATTCAGTTTCACTTTTTTGCATGTGGCTGTCCATTCCATGTTTCTATGAATCGTATGTTAAAGATGTTTTTCTTTCTCCATTGTATTGCTCCTCTGTCAAAGATTAATTGTCCATATTTGTGTTTTGGATTTGTTTCTGGATTCTCTATTCTATTCTCTTGATCTGTGTTTCAATTCCCCCCTCCCAATACCATACTGTTTTGATAACTATTACAGTATAGTATAGCTTAACCACACAAAGTGTGGAACCTCCATAATTTTTCTCTTCTCTCACGATTGTTTTGTCCATTCAGTACTTTTCTGGTTCCATACATATATTATAAATATTTGCTCTATCTACGCTTTGCTATATTATCTGACTGACTCCTTTGTCTCCAAGATTCAACTGACCCCATCTCTCATCCTTTCTCCATGATAAGAAACTAAATAAATCTATCAGAGCACAGATGTTACCCAACTTACAAAGGTTTGACTTTCAGTTTTTTATATTTACAAGGGTGTAAAATCCATATGCATTTAGTAGAAACCATGCTTTGAATTTTGATCTTTTCACAGGTTAGCAATATGTGGTACAGGTACTCTTGTGTAGTGCTAGGTAGTGGCAGTGAGTGTAGTTTCAAACCAGTCACTTGGTCATGAGGGTAAACAATGGATACTCTAAAGTATATTGTATAAATGCAGTTTCAACTTAGGTTTGGCTTATCAGAATGTTATTTCAATTTAAGCCCAGAAAGATCTATATCTATCATGTTATGTTTATAGTAAATTTGGAAATCATAAAGTATATGATCAGAAAATTTTCAGCTTCTGTAGAAGTGTAAAGAAAGTCCTTCTATCCAATTTTCCCTAGCTTCACTCTTCTTCCTCAAGTTAACACTATTAATGGCTTAGTGTATTTTCTCTACCCTTTTAATTTACATTTACAAGCATACATATGAGTAATGGAATTCATCTAAAAATATGGCTCAGCAGTTTCCTTTTTAAAAATTTCATATTTCTTGGGCATTTGTGCATGTTAAAACTTGAAAACTTACCACAATTTTTTTCAACAATTACCTTTTCTTTAAAGAGAGATCAAGGAAAAAATAGGACTTTCATGTGTCCAGGGCCCCCTACAAATAAGTTAGAAAATCTCTCTTTAATTCAGTGTCTTGTCTTATTTTTATCTTTATGTCCTTGAATAAGATATCTATACTGTATTCCAGGGGTGATTTAAAGCAAAAATCAGTAACTGAGTTTATTTGTATTTTTTTTTTAAATAGGTGGGTTTTTGTTGTTGTTGTTGTTGTTTTATTTATACATACAAGCTGGGGTACAGGCCAGAGGCGTGGGGTGGTGAGAGGGTTCACCAGAGACAGAGCGGGGAGCAGAACAGGCAGATCAGAAATACACTGCTGAGGGGAGCAGCGGGCGAGGCAGGAGAGGTCTGCTGTGCCATGTGGGATTCTCCCTGGCCGGGCGTCAAACTCACGTCGCCGCTGCCGACAGCTCCACAGCGCAGCGCTTAACCGCTGCGCCACCGGGGAGGCCAGTTTATTTGTATTATTTACCTATGTATTGATATCTATGTATTTATGTCACCACTCATTTCTATCTGAATGCATTTTTTTGGTCTTTGTGACACTGCCACTTAATTTTATATATTTGAATGAAACATTAGAGAGTTTTAAGAATATTGTTGAATTTAATTTTCATAGTGACTTGATGAGCTGAGTATGATAAAATCAATCCTGATTACAAATGGAAGTTGAGGTTTAGAGGAAGTAGTCTAACTATACACTCTGTCAAGAGTGTCAATGCCTTCCTACTGCTCCTTGTCCCTGGACTTGGCATTGTGATGTTCCATCAGGTATGCTTGGAATCCCTGTTTCTACACCTTTTGATATAAAAATGCAGTTTGTTGATTTTTTTTGTATGAATTAATTTACACTGAAATATTTACAAGAGTGGTGATTTATGTATTGTCCCCCCACAATCATTATTTTAGGAGTTGGAGATTTCATCTAAACAAATGCAAACCTATTAGGAATTATTGGAGGAATAATTATAAGTAAACAGGCTTTTGGTTGTGCCCCAAACAATTTTACAAAGAATATCCTTTGATGGAGCTAGAAGGGATCATGGTCAGAGAAATAAGCCAGAAGGAAAGAAAAATATCAAATGGTTTCACTTTTAGAAGGAAAATAGGGGAACCAAATAAGAGATCATGAGGAGAAAATAACAACAGCAAAAACAACAAAAATCTAGCAGGCAACCATAAATAAGAGACATTTTGCAACAGAGGGGGAGGATAAGGGTTTAAAACCAGGGAGAAAAGAGCACAAGGGACTATGGTGATGGTTCACGGGTGAATTGGTGGTGGAAAACCCATGGGGAATACACAATAATGTAAAAGATATACATTTAAAAAAAAGATGTTTATAGAGGAAAAAAATAAAGAAGACTCTTTGAATCCGTGTCTCTGAATGAGTTCATACCTATTGCTTATGTGTTAGGAGGGTGCAGATAGAGCTACCAGATTTTACATTTTGCATATTTTGCTTTATATTTTTCACATTTTCCCTCTAATTCATTCCATTTAATTAAAAAAAATCCTGAAAGGAAATTCAGATTTGCCTAGATTGTTTGAAAACTTTTCTTGACACTGTCTTCCAAAGTGTTTGAACTGTTGGTATTCATTGTTTGCAATAAACTTTTACAAAACTGACCAAAATATTTCAGAAAGTAGACCACAGAGACCTTTTTAATATGCAATTGCCACCTGACTCTAGAGATCTCACTTTAATTTTGTGAATCTACGATTTTTATTGCTAAATGGTGATTGGGACAATAAATAGCAATTTTCTTCCTTGAGGTCTTTAGGGACCATTTATTGTTTCAACAAAATAATCTCTCTGAGTATATGCAAAGTATTGTTCAAGAAACAATGGGGACCCAAGGAAGAGCAAGAGTTTGCCTTCTCTTCCTTATATCTTCATGAACATATGATTTTTTTCTCATTGAAAATCTCTATTTTCTTGCAGAAAGATTGCTATTCATTAAAAAGAGCATCATTTTTCCCCTGCCCTGCTATGCCATCTTAGTTATAAATGAAGTGTTCAGATGTGTGTGGGTCCATTTCTGACCCCCTTATTCTACTCACTTGTTTGCATGTCTAGCCTTAGACTAATGCCACATTTTCTTAATCGCGACCTTAAAATAAGTCTCAATATCTGGTAGAGCATGTGTCACACCCAGCTCATCTGTGATAGTCTTAGCTATTCTTGGTCTTTTTCATTCCCATGCAAATCTTAGAATGTCTGTGAAGTTCTGCTTACACATATGTTGGTATATGGAAATATTAACACATTCACTTTTATATAGTAATTTTATGTTTGGACAAGGAATTGACACAGTCACATGGTTTTTAAATATAACTCTAGAGAGAATATGGAAGAATAGATCCGAGGGGAAGTAGAAAGACAACTCTAGAATTCACTGGAATTCTTTTGGCAGAAGATGCTGAGAGTCTGTATTAAAACCATCAGAATAGCCATGAAAAGGAAAGGCGGGGACAAGATCGGTTTAGAACCCAGTTGGAGAGGATGTCATGCCATTGTTTCAGCATGCAAGGACCAGGCTTTGGGGGAGAAGGTGTGCATGGGATACTACAAAGAGAAAACAGTGAGTGGATAGAAATTTCTTCAAAACAGTCTACCCTCAGACTGTGTGAAAACTTTCATTATAGTAAAGTTTCAGAAAGAAAAAAATTCTATCTCAGAATTGTACAGAACTTTGAAGGAATAGGAAACCTGCAGTTTGATATGACACGTGATTGATGATAACTATATTAACACAGGAATTATGCATGACTCCACTTTGTTTGATATTATTTTTCAGTTTTTGACATTCCCAGCAGTAAGTTTTTCAATTTCTACATCTGGTGTCTTTCAGGTAACTTGATTTCAGTTTGTAACATCATAAGTCTTCTTGAAAATGCATTCATGTATTTTTCAATTGATAGTATCTTCCAGGGTTTGACTCAGTCTGTGTTTTCTAACAATTTCTCTTATCATTTTTTTTCCTACAATGAATATTTTTTTCTGATACGTTCTTTAACAAGTTCAAGAAAAGCAGATTATACAATAACTGGACTAGTATGGTTTGGATTTATATTTGGTCCTATTTCTGTTAAACGATAATAAGATTATTAGGGAAATTTCATTTTCTTTGAACTGTATGGATATTTAATGTAGTCATTGCACAGTCATGTATTTCACACTCAAGATCACTCTTTCAACTTCTATTTTTTGACCTTCTGAATTTTGCACTTTTAAAAGGAATGGGTCCTCCGGAGCATGGCAAATTTGATTTAAAGGTATTTGCAACAGGATGTTATCTCATCTATCAAAAGCTAATGTAACCATAGGGTCTCTTTTCTTAGTTTAGGCCTCATGGGCCTGGGAACTGTTAATGTAAATTCTAATACTAGGTATGTGCCATGGAAATGTGGGGAAAAACTCTGATAATTGCTCAAGAGATAGATTAGGAAGACTGTAGGATCCATAATTTAGATATTTTTGAATTTAGCAAGTTATAACCTGATTTTCAAAAGCAATGGTGGCATCTGATAGAAAGGAGAAAAAAGACAGGATGTAGGAAAACATGTAATTCAGGAGCACAAAATGTGTGTGTGTGTGTGTGTGTGTGTGTGTGTGTGTGTGTGTGTGTGTGTTGTAGTATGGGTGAGGAAGGTAGTTTTAACTTTTCATTGGCTGACTTTCCAGAGTGAAACATCAAATCTTTGAAGTAGTGGGTTTTTTGTGTTTTGTCTTCCATAGAACATGGTTCTCTGTGTATCTGTAACTCACTCTTTAAGGTTTACCCAGAAATGGATTGAAGGGAATTCTTTAGTGTCTAACATCTGGTTTGGGAGTCTCAAAAGACTTGTAAGTCTATAAGTTCTTCAATGTGCCCATTTTTCAGCATTCATGAAATGGATGTTTCTAAGCAATGAGCCAAAGATACTCTCCCATGTGTATTAAGAATGGAGTTTGACTTTTGGCCATTTTCTTTTCTTCCTTGGAGAAATGTCTTTTTAGCTCTTCTGCCCATTTTTTGACTGGATTGTTGACTTTGTTTCTGTTGAGTTGTGTGAGCTCCTTGTAGATTTTAGTTATCAGTCCTTTATCAGTTGTGTTGTGTGCAAAGATTTTCTCCCAATTAGTAGGGTGTCTGTTTGTTTTGATTATTGTGTCTTTTGCTGTACAGAAGCTTTTTAGTTTGATGTAGTCCCATCTGTTTATCTTTTCCTTGATTTCTTTCGCTTTTTGGGATGTGTCTTTAAAGATTTTGCTGAGATGTATGTCATGTAGAGTTTTGCCTATATTTTCTTCTATAAATTTTATGGTTTCAGGTCTTACGTTCATGTCTTTTATCCATTTTGAGTTGGTTCTTGTAAAAATGTTCAACATCACTTATAATCAGGGAAATGCAAATCAAAACCACAATGAGATATCACCTCATGCCAGTGAGAATGGCGCACATTAAAAAAACAGGCAACAACAAATGCTGGCGAGGCTTTGGAGAAAAAGGAACTCTTCTACACTGCTGGTGGGAATGCAAACTGGTCCAACCACTGTGGAAAGCCGTATGGCGTTTCCTCAAATTAATAAACGTGTAGCTACCATATGACCCAGCAATACCACTTTCGGGAATCTACCCAAAGGACAAAAAAACACTAATCCAAAAGATACATGCACCCGTATGTTCATTGCGGCACTATTCACAATAGCAAAGGTATGGAAACAACCCAGATACCCCAAAATAGATGACTGGATCAAGAAGATGTGGTACATATACACAATGGAATTCTATTTAGCATTCAAAAAAGATAAATACATGCAATTTGCAGCAACATGGATGGAACTAGAAGGGATCATGCTCAGTGAAATAAGCCAAAGGAATAAGAAAAATATTGAATGGTCTCACTTATAACAGGAATGTGGGGGAACCAAATACAAGAGCATCAACCAGTGAGAGAGGGGGAAGGACTGGGACTCAGAACGGGGGAGAGGGGAGCACAGGGGACTGTGGTGATGGTTCACGGGTGAATTGGTGGTGGGAAACCTACGGGGAATATGCAGTAATGTAAAAGACACAAATAATAAAAGAAAGAAAGAAAGAAAGAAAAGAAAAAAAGAATGGAGTTTGATATATGAACTCTATCAGAGAGTCTTTAGCAATCTGTGTCTGATTGGGAGATAGAAACCCCTTAGGTTATACTTAGAGGAAGTTTGATGTAAGAAATTTTAAACCTAATGAGAGTAACTACGTACAGAAACTCTATGTCGCACATTACCATTAAGGGAGAATACCCAAAGAAGAGCACGTTTGGAAGGAGTTCAGGCTGCTTGGATGAAGGACGCTTTGGCCTCACAAAGGTAGAGCACTTGGCTGGAGTGCAGTTGCAGGAAAAGTTTAAGTAGCCCTCAGGATACAGATGGGCAGCAGGTGGGACCAGCAGAAAGGGGAATCCGGATGCCAGCAGGAGGCAGAAGTTCTCCAGAGAGTGGGATGCATGGGGCGTAAGGAGGTTTGGGGGAAAGTTTTCAAGAGGGCTGAAGACATTACCAGGCCAAGGCAGCCAGGTAGCAGAGGGTGGTGCTCTAATTCTGTGACTTGGGCAGGATCCTCTGCCCACAGCCAACATGATCTGCCTCTCTTTCCTGTGGGGGAATTGCTAGAAAATTCTTTCTCTTGCAATGGCTCTTTCATGTTTTCTGCTGGGAAAGTTTAGCATCATGTTCACTATATAGAAGAAATGCTTAAAGGAATTCACGACTTATCATAAAGCATTACATTCAAGGATGTGTGAACTTGTGGAGTAATAAATTGTTAACTGACAGAGTCCAAGAGCAGTGAAGAGGATGAACTCCAGCATTACAAAAAAGACTGGTGGTGAAAGGAAAGTCCTTAAGAGAATACTGGCAGCAGTCTTTTCCCCTTGTTAGCAAGAAGACTAGAAAACACTGATATTTCTTCAAGGTATCTTAGCATATTAATCTGTGCATTTCTTTTTTTAAAAGATTTATTTATTTATGCATAAAACTGGGGATATAGGCCAGAGGTGTGGGGTGGTGAAAGGATTCACCAGAGATAGAGTGGGGAGCAGAACAGGCAGATTGACTGAAGTACACTGCTGAGGGGAGCAGTGGGAGAGGCAGGAGAGGTCTGCTGCACCATGTGGGAAGCTCCTGGTTGGGAATCGAACTCGTGCTGCAGTGGCTCTGGATAGCTTCATAGTGCTGCTCTTAACCCATTGCGCCACCAGGGAGGTCCTTAATCTGTGCTTTTCTAAATAAAACAGAATAATTTCTTCCCTGTATATTTAAAAGTAAATGCAGACCTTAGAAAGAATTATATTCAAATAAGCATGTCCAAATAACTAAAATAAAAAAAATTGGTTTCTGGAAAACAGTTAAAGGACTGCAATTCATAAACTGGGAACATTTCTTATGTGCCTTTTTCCTCTTATTCACAATTTTCTATCATATCTTTTTATGTGGGAGTGTCTCATCGGTGACCCTGCACCCCAACACATAAACAAAACATGAAATAATATATTTTTTGAAACCCAAGCTTACTTTCTTCCTTCCTTAGCTTCTTTTTCTCCTTCAAATAGTTTCACTCCTACTTCTTTTTCATTTCCTTCTTCTCTTTTGTATTCTAAGCTTCAATTGTTCTCTGCCTTTTGCTAATTCAGCCTTTGGAGAGTCCTTGAGCTAGTTGTCAGAGAATCTCCTCTGAAGGCAGAGTAGGGGGGAAGTGGGAGGGCACCTCCTTCTCTTCACTGGGGTGGGTGGAGATGCTGGGAACATTAACAGGTTATAAATCCTGTCCCCTTCACACTTTCTCCTCATCAATCTTTGTTGACTCCTGAGGAGAGATATTCAATATTCAATATTTAAAATGTTCTTCCAGAAGTTCCTTGAATTTACAACCTAATACCACCCTGTGCTTCTTCCTCTTTACTGAACTATATATGATTTGGAAAGTGCTGGCAAGTAAATTGTGAACATGCAGGCGAACACACACACACACACACTCACACCCCATTCTCCCTTCTAGAAAACCTTCAACATCTATATTGGCATTTAAATATTTCCCGTCTGCTGCTCAGAACTTGCAAAAAACCTTGTTCCCTAAAAAACCCATATTCACAGTCTCCCTTCTTTTTAGGTGTTCTTCTGCAAGGCTTGCCATCACAGGATGCGGGGAGAGGAGTCCTGCGGGCTCACGCTTTTGCACAGCCGCAATGGGGGCGCGTCAGAAGACAGAGGCCATGATGAAGCTTCAGGTGAATTTTTTATTTGCAAACCAAGAAAATTAAAGTGCTAGGGTTTAGATACACCTTAACTAATGATTCTTTTAAGAAGTATATAGGATTTTATTGTTTTAATGGAAATCAGCGTGTACTACTTTCTAAATGTGGGCCATTATGTGTGAAGTATTTCAGTTTCTTTTCTCTTTTGCACACATGGTAGGATTGTGCTGCTGGTGTGCAAGTGATGGGTATGTCCACGCTAGGGCATTTAGTTGCCATTGAGAGGCTCTGCGGAGCTCTCTTCTCTGCCATGGTAACTGGGAACACTTGAGATGGAGGCTGCTGTTCCATTGATCAGGCACTAATGTGGGAAGATGTAAAGCAGAAAATGTTGCAATTCTGTGGACATGTCACATAGGTGAAGAAGGTTTTGTTGTTTTAAGACACTAAAATTTTTGGGCTGTGGCTTAGAATGAACTAGCTCATACTGACCAATTCCCTAAACATGGATATTTCTCCTTGCCCTAATGAGATATATGGGCCTTGTGTAAATAACTGTGGAATGTCAGAGCCAGTTTGCAAACTTCCCCATTTTGTGATATTTCTTCCATTTCTTTTTAAACAGAAATTATGAAGTTATTTTTCTAGCAAAGATCCAGCCATAGGATATGACTTTTATGTTAAAATTATTGGAAAGAAGGTGTCACTAATATATAATTTATCTAATTTTCATATTAATTTCTAGATAATTCCTTTCATTTTCTCTCATTTGCTCATTTGTCCATTTATGCTTATTTATTTATTTATTTATTTTTATCGTTATTTCTATCTTTTACATTTTGTTTTCCCCTTGGGTAACCCACCACCAATTCACCCATCACCCATCACCCATCACCATGGTTCCTTGTGCCCTTTTCTACCCCATTTTGAGCCCTTGTCCTCTCCCTCCCTCTCCGGGTGTCTCTCTTATCTTTGACTCCCTTATATCCCTGTTATAAGCGAAACCATTCTATATTTTTCTCTTTCCTTCTGGGTTACTTCGCTGAGCATGATTCCTTCTAGTTCCATCCACGTGGCAGCAAATTGCATGTGGTTATCATTTTTGAATGCTGAATAGTATTCCATTGCATATATGTCCCGCATCTTCTTGATCCAGTCATCTATTCTTGGGCATCTGGGTTGTTTCCATACCTTAGCTGTTGTAAACAGTGCTGAAATGAACATACGGGTGTATGCATCCTTTTGGATTAGTGTTTTTTTTTGTCCTTTGGGTAGATTCCCAGGAGTGGTATTGCTGGGTATTGTATGGGAGCTCCATTTTTAGCAGTTTGACATTTATGCTTTTGTTTAATGAACTCTAGTGAATGCCAACCACTGGGCTAGGTGGAGATACCAATATGAATAGACAGACCCTACGACTATACTTATATGGAGTTACCAACCCATTTCTTGTCTAGAAAGACTAGGACTAATTAAAAGTAAAACTAGGGATCATTTTTAGTGATTTGTACCTCAATATATATAATATCTGATACATTTAAAGCCGCTTCAAGCCAGAAAAAATGTGTGTTAGACAGGAAGCTTCTTGTAGCTTCCACCTAGCTTTAATCTGTCCAGATGTAAGCTAACTAAAATAAAATACTCTCTATATGTTATACTAGTTGTTGTGGGTGTTTGGTATCATTTCATGAACTAATCTGGAGAAACTAAGTTAAGTTGTGGAGGTGGGTGACTTCATTTTGTGAATTTGTTTCCTTTGTACTTGCCAAGTGAGTTGGTGTAGCATATTTTTCCATATATAATGGTGCCTTAAAAACAACAACAACAAAAAACAAAAAAAAAAAAACCTCTTGCAGGAGCAAAGTGGAGCAATGTCTACCTCTAGTGGTTGTAGTTACTCTTATGGGGGTATTTGGCTCTTTGGAAGATCTTGGTGTTTCCTGTGTTGTATTTCTGAATAGCTTCTCATCATTGAGTATTGAGTTCAGTTTGAAATGTTACAGATGATATTTATCAAGATAAAAGTTATGAATCACAGAAAAGCAACACAAAAAGAACAGAGGCATCATAGGTTGGGCCCTTTTAAGGAAATAATGTAGAGAAGAAACTGTGTTTGAAAATGTTTACTGGTAGGTGATGATGAGTTTGCAAGGGAAGAAGTGAGGTTTTTGGGTGAAGGATGTGATAAGAGGTGTCCCCACAAACATGCCTTGTAGGCTGGTTTTCAGGTAAGTGATTATATGAGATTGACTTTGCATATTTCATATCTCTTGCTCTCTATACATATTATATATGTGTAATTTATGAAGTGTGATGACATATATTCTGTAATGCATGCCTCAACATCAGATTAACATTTGGGAAGAAATATCATTCTCTATTACTACATTAAAATATTTAAATATGAAATAAAATGTCACTCATATATTTGTCATCTGGGATGGCTTTAGTTTTTCCAGTAAGGTTTTAAAGGACTTTTAATCTCACATTCCTGCTGGTACTTCACATAACAGTTTGTCAGCTCATGAGTTCAGGAACATAGCAAGCTAAGCTCGGTCCTAGGGAATGTTAGGTATGAAGTCCACCTATTATGTTGATGCTGACCCTGTCCTCTGATGCTGCAAGAAGGGCATTATATTACAGTATATTTGGCTCATACCAATAAGTACAGGTGTGAAAGAAGATGTATGTAACATGCTATTTCCTACCTTTCCCCCCCATCTGATAAATCTATAGAGAAGCAGTTTTGATCATAAACAATGAGAGGAATCAAAAGAAGAAAAGAGAGCTATGGCTGAGTATATGTGATATCATTCCTCTGCTAGACAGCATTTGGTAGAAGCCAAGTGGAATTGTTAATATTTCAATATAAGTAAGATTTACCCCATATTAAAAATAAGATTTAAATGCATTAGGGAAGTTGAGACTTATTGCGAGATCCTGACCTTTGTGAGAGCTATGAATGCACAGGGGTAATGACATCAACTGAGAACCACTGAAAAATGAAAGAATTCAATTGAATTTCTGGCTTACTTTTTATAGAAACCCATTTGAATACATACACGCACACACACAAGCACATTCATTAACCATCTGCTCTAAAATCAGAAAGCAGAAACATAAGCCTTTAGCCAATATATCCAATAACTGCTAAAAAGCACATTTTAATCCTCTGTGGGTACCATTTAAAGGCAAGAGAGAGCCTTAGAAATGAAGAGAAGACACAGGGCTCTGCAGTATCTAATGAGCAGTGTTCTCTTTCCAGTTGGCTGGGCTTGGAGTTCGAGCACTACCTAGCACCAATGCAGATGGAGATTAGGTTGTCTCATTGAACTTGTTCATTAAACTTGTTCATAGTTATTTATTATTATTCTTTTATTAAGAATACATTTTTTTTCAACGGAAGTACTGTTGTTATACATCCGTGCATGTGTTTTGGCAATACAGGATTTACCTCCGGTGTAGCACTGGCACTCGCACCACCAAAGCACTCATAGTCCTCCTCTACAATCCGTTAAGCTCACCCCTTCCTCTCCCCATCCCCCTCTGAAAGCTGCAGATCTCTGGTCAGCTTGCAAGAATTGGTTTTAAAGTTCATCTTTGTCTGACCTTTCTTTGGTTTCTCTATATTCCACATATAAGTGACACTGTCCAATTTTTATCTTTCGCTTTCTGGCTTATTTTTTTTTGGCCTAATCCCACCAGCTCCATCCATGTTGTGGCAAATGACAAGAGTTTATCTTTTTTGATGCAACTGAAAGGATAGTTTTTTTTTTTAAGATTTATTTATTTTTGCATACAAGCTGGGGTACAGACCAGAGGTGTGGGGCAGCGAGAGGGTTCACCAGAGACAGAGTAGGGAGAAGCACAGGCAGAGCGACGGAAATACACTGCTGAGGGGAGCAGAGGGCGAGGCAGGAGAGGTTTGCCGCACCATGTGGGAATCTCCCTGGCTGGGCGTCGAACTTGCGTCGCCGCTGCCAACAGCTCCACAGCACAGCGCTTAACCGCTGCGCCACCAGGGAGGCCCTGAAAGGATAGTTTGAAGAGAAAAGCTTCCAGCAGCCATCATTCATGGATGAGCTCTCATGAATTTATTGATGTTGATATAGCAATACTGCATCATTGGACACTTGTCAAGGGTGCTTGAAATCAACACAAGGGCTGGACAGAGCAGATAAGTTCAAGATCCCTTCAGTCCCCCTTCTGACTTATTCTATGCCCTGTCCCTCTTCCCCCAACACTATCCAGTAGAAATCTTGCAATAAGAATTATAATTCTGGTTTTGTGCATGTTTCAGCAATGCCAGTATTGGTGGATGGACTGGCCTATTTTTACTATAAAATAATGGAGTCAATCATGGTGCACCTGCTTGCTTCCTGAACTATGTTAAAGGACTCTGGCTAGCTCCAGATGATCTTAAGATGCAGGACTACCCCTTATCAATGTTATTTGCATACACTCTTCACCATTTAATGATCCACAGGTATTTACTGAGTACCAAGTTCGTGCCAGGCACTGTGGTGGCCATTGGGATAAGTGAGTGAGCACACATACACTGCGTATTCCCCCGACTGTGTCTTTACTTGTGTGGGAAAGTTTTCCTTACACTATTTGTTCTACTTGAACTTTAAGGCCAAGCTCAACTTCCTATGAAGCTTTTACTCACTATTGCTTCCTAAAGCACTTTCTCTACCACTTTGATTTTTAATTATATCCTGTTTGTGCTTCCTCTGTTTTTCCTTCCCTACCTAGCACAGTGCTAACCCAGTAAATTGCTCAATAAGTGCTGTCGATTGATTGCTTTCTTCTCTACACCTTATTGCTATTATAGACAAATGAGACAATAAAAAAGATTCCTTGGACACACAGGGATTTAAAAAATGCAGTTAAAATCTGATATCTGGCAAGAATATTGTGATCTATAACAAGAAAGAAAAAAATAGCTTGCCTGTCAAAGCAAAGCAACAAAGGTTTTGCAAGCTACTACAGTTTTGTGAGAAAGATAATGGTCCTCTCTAATTGGGTTTGAAAATTCTATATTTGTACCTGAACTGTATTTAGTTTAGTTACAGTTTCTGTACTTGAAAGTAGACAGTATCTTTCAGCCTAATTCTTTGTTTTTTGACTCTTTGACTAAATGACTGCTGAATGCAAATATGTTTTTGGTGCCCAAAGCAATAACGAGATGTTTAAAAAAAGGATACCCCCGCCAAAAGAATTTTGGTTGGCCGTCTATCACATAAATTAATTTCTCCAAAAATGGGCTATTTTCTCATTTGCTTTAATGGTGCCCTGAGCAGGTATGTGTGATTTTTGCTGGGTCTTTTTGCTCATCCGTCCTCCTGAGTATTTTATTTTGTTATGGACCATTAAGAAGTGAGGTTGATAATGTTCCATCATTATGCAATCATGCAGAGGATTAATTTCTCTTTCAGACAAATGGAGTTAAAAGACTATTATTATTCTTTCTCCACTTTCTTCCCCAACTAATGGAACATTTAAAAGCCATAGGGGTATAGTATCTTAAAAGTCTCCAAGAAACAGTTTTAGCAGCCATAGTTTATTCTTATCTAATTTATAATCAAAAAGTAAAATAAAAGATAAAATAAGACATAACAAAACTTGAGGAAAACATTTTTCAAGTTAGTGATTTCTTCTTTGTTCTTTCATGGCGTGTGGTTCAGCTGCTGTGGTAAGCAGAGCCTACACAGAGATGTGCCTCCCATGTTAGGATAAGAATTCTGTGGCATCCTGATTGAGTATTACAATCGTTAAATCCATTAAGAGAAGCCAAACTACTGGAATCAGAATGAAATAGTTACTGTAATTGTCAGAGTTGTCAATTTGTATTGAAACCACTGAATAATAACGAATCATAGTGATGTGAGAAGACTAAAACGGAGAATGGTGCTGTGGCTACTTCAGAATTTTCTAAATGAAATAAATCACTTTGGGAATAATACACAGCACTTATATGCAATAATTTTGAACTTAGTGTGTTTTAAGAAAGACTGAGTACTTTCCTCATGCTTGGCAGATCTCACATATTAGATGCTTCATGTATTTTCTAACTAGGGTATGTTCTCACTGATGAGCAAATAACTTGCTGGGCCTCCCCGGTGGCGCAGTGATTAAGCGCTGCGCTGTGGAGCTGTGGGCAGTGCGCGATGCGAGTTCGACGCCCAGCTGGGGAGAATCCCACATGGCGTGGCAGACCTCTCCTGCCTCGCCCGCTGTTCCCCCCAGCAGTGTATTTCTAATCTGCCTGTTCTGCTCCCTGCTCTGTCTCTGGTGAACCCTCTCGCCACCCCACGCCTCTGGCCTGTACCCCAGCTTGTATGTATAAATAAATAAATCTTAAAAAAAAAAATCTAACTTGCTGTCATACAGCAGTGTGAAGAGCACGCCCACGGGCCCAGATGGCTCCCGAGTGCCACTTCCTACCTGCGAGGATTTGGGGAAATTGCTTGCAGCCTGGGTGTGTAGTGGTGTCCCATCTAGGTGTGTGGATCACACTTGACATTTGCATGACAGAATCATTTAATGATGAATTTCTCAGAACACATCCTGTTGTTAAGCATTGCATGACTGCTTTGATACAACAATTGGAAGAACCCCCAGGAAATCATGTTGAGTGAAAAAAAATGACCAAAATTACATATTATAAGATTCCATTTATGTAGCTCTCTTGAAATGACAAAATTGTAGAAATGGAGAACAAATTAGTCGCTAGCAGTAGTTAAGGAGAGGCTGAGGGGGAAGGGAACAGGGTGTGACTATAAAAAGGCCACTTGGGACCTCCTGGCGGGCATGGAAATGGCCTGTGTCACCTGTCAGAAGCTCTTTGGCTTTGCTTTGTGAACTGCCTGAATTCTTTCTGCAAATTGCTACGGAGTCTCTGCCATTTAATTGCTCTTAATTTTATGCCACATACTTCACACAGTCCTTGTTTCAGTTATCTATTGCTCCCTAATTTTAATGACTTAAAAAAAAAAAGAAATGTTCTGTGTCTTGACTCTATCAGTGTTACTACCTTGGCTGTGATATCATCCTGTAACTTTGCAGGTTGTTGCTGCTGGAGGAGGCTGAGTAGTTTACAGGGGAGCTCTAGTATGTCTTACAACTGATATGAATCTAAAGTACCTTGACATAAAAAGTTTAATCACAAAAATTAAAAATAATGGCAGAAAATAAAGAAGCATATACCATCAAGTGTAGTGAGTTGCTCAGTCTGCCCTCTGCTTCTTAGCTATAAATAGGAGGGAAGATCGTGTTACGCTGTGCTTCACAGTTAAAATAGTGTGTTGGGGGGGAGAAAATAGAACGGGTAACTCAGGTGTTTGATGATATTGATTCTGGCAGGGACAGTGGCTCTATGTACATAATTTCCACTGCAGCCAAATTGAGAACCCCAGCATGATTAAATAGCATCATTATTGGTCCTTATTGCTAAATTAGAGGTATTCTCAGCTACTAAATGCTCCATCATTTCTCTTCTTCGCTTCATGCAGATGAAAAATACTAGTAGTTCTGGATTATATGAGAGAAACTCTTACAAGGAGGTATATTCATAAGGACATTAAGCCTCAGATTTAAGTAATGCAAAACTCAGGGTTATTTCTAAGACACGGCTATAAAATTGAGGGAAAATACAACTCTAATGTTATATTTATTCAGAAGTCAGAGTGTGATGAAGAGTGATTTGCAAGAAGATTACTGAGCAGTAAGATGATGGTACTGGGTGCTCGCAGCGCTTTTCGGAGGGGGAGTGGACCTGTAATGCACAATGATGTCATAGCTTGCAACACACTTTGGGAACATATTATACTTAAAAATTATGTTTCAGATAGAAAAAGACATTTTAACTTTAGCCATAATATATAATAATACACAAACACACAAACATGCTTCAAACAGAGAAACATCTAGCATGACAAAACTCTTAGGTAAGCTTAATATTGCATTTATAAAATACTGTTATTTTTCTTAAAAAAAAACAACACTGGATTTGATTGCTTAAGTTGTAGCACAGGCAATGTGGAAACATACCAATGTCTGAGCTAAGAAATAAATTTCTGCGGCAGTTTTACTCTTTTTTGTTTCCTTTTAGTGTGGAATCAGTTTGTTTTTCTCTCTAGCAATCATTTTATGTGCCACATATATCCTAGTCAGCTGCAGAGAGGCATGAGATCAAAATAGCAGGCATATTTATTGCCCGGCACTATGCTCAGCATTTACATGGATTATCTCATTTAATCTTTACAACCACCCAGTGGGGAAGACACTATTATCATCCCCATTTTCCTGAGAAGGAAAGAAGGATGCTTTTAACTGTTGTAATTTGCACAAAGCCACAGTTCCTTGGTTTTATAATTTGATGTGTGATTTAATGTGGTGATTTTTTTTATGCCCATTTCTTTAAAAAGAGGGGGGATCTAGCCTCATTGTCATCTGTCAGTACTCTTGTGGTCACGGGTCTGGATAAGAATCCAAGTGGCTCAGCTGCACTCAGAAGGTACCCTCTAATAGCGAAAAGGGTTTTGGGATGGCTGCGATATAGCCAGAGACACAGGTTTCTAAGAGTCTCTATTGTGAGTCAGGTTGGAAATCACTATTTGGAAGAGGGTGTGGAGGACAAGCGTGGACATTGGTGAATATTTTTTACTTTATTTTTATGAAAGCAATCTCTGCAACCTTTTGAAAATAGGAACCAGAAACTATGAATTATGGGTTCACTGTTGTAAATGATGAATTATAGGATTACAGGAAAGTGATTTGAAAGTCTAACATTTCCGTTTTTAAAATGTCTGAGAAGCATAAAATACATGCTTACAAGCTCAAAGTTTCTGACCTCCATTTGGTATTTAGATTTTCCTCATGGGTCAGCTAGAAACATTATCAATTGTTTATGCACATATCTGATGGCTCACCCTCTATTTATTCAAATGCAAGTTTCCATTTCTCCCAAGACACATCTGCCTATCCTCAAATGCAGCTTACATTAGTGAGTCACTGTTGACTTCTCTGTGTGTGGATGATGTTCTAGGTTTTCTTGCCTCTTGTTTATATCTGTATGTGGAATGCCTTGACAATAGCCCACCTTCCAGACAACTCCCTGTTAAAATCCTATGATATTCTTTCATTAATAGCGTCAAACTTCCTTGACATATTTTTCCCTTTCCTCTGTACAAGTACTTCATATTCCTGTGAACTAGAGTCACTTTGCTGTTCTATACCACACTTTAAGCTTTTCTATTTCTATATCATTCTTTATATTGTTCCACTCCACTTCTTAAAATTCTGCCCATTTTTAAAGACCCATTCCAAGTCCTGCCTTTTCTTTTCCCAAACATTTTCTAAGTGAATGAACTATCTCTTTCCTCTGAAACATCATAGCATTTAAACTGAGGAACTAATAATACAAACAGGTAGCATGGTAACATGTCTATTAAGAACTTGCACACTCATTTATTTACTCCTCACACAAAATCTGTGATAAACGCTCTCTTGTTGCCCCCATTTTCTGGATGTGGGCAGGGAGATGAAACCAGAGCTTGCAACCTGCACATGCTCAGTGGTGAATTGTGAGTCAGGATTTAGAACCTCTGACAGTTTTCGCTGACGTTAGCTTCCTTTCTACCTTGCGATATGATTATTCTTAAATATTTCTCACCCCCTTTTGGATCACACACTCTTCGACAGGTAAATCCCAGCAGTCTTAACCTTACCCTTACTTATCTATCCCCCCTATGGAACTTTATTTATTAGATGTTTGTGAAATTAAATTGAATTTCCTTCAATGGCTATTATAACAGCTCATGTAGAAATAGAGCAAATAAAAAATTCCAGGTATTTGTAACAGGTAAAAAATGTGTCTGGAAACACATAACTCATATTGTACAAAAAGAATCTTCCCACATCATGCTCTCCCCACTCCCAAACAGAAATAAGTAAATACTGCCTTATCTTTGAAGTGGAATGAAATACCAACATGAAAGATAGTGTTTTCTACTCTTTCTTTGTTTTTCATTGTCTTATTTTACTGCTGAGGCAATTACCTAGCTTCAGTCCTACCCAGTTATTCAGTGTGATTGTCCTTATCAAATATAATCATGTTTTGCATAAAAGAAAGTCAAATAGTTATTTCATATTCTTAGGTAAAAATAAGACGTGATCTTTGGTAGGTGTTTCCTGCATCCCTAAAATTTGAACTGTAACTTAATAAGGGGCAGAGATGTACTTAGCAGCCTAATTCCCAGCTGATTGTTACCATCTGGCACATTTTCTTGGAGCTTGTGACATAGATTTTTGAATGTCAGAGCAGGAAAACTTCTTGCTAGGGAGATACTTTAGGTGTCAATCATCATTAAAATAAAGATCTCGAGTGACTTAAGTTAGTTCCCACAAACGGAAGAACTCCTGTCAATCAGTGTTGCTGTGTGTCGTGATAGTGGATAAAGGCAGAACAGCTTCTGAGGCTAGTCCAGTTGTGCGGAGTTGGTACCATCAGCCTCTCACCATCTCCCTGAATTTCAACTCTGGGTCTTAGTCTTTTACAAAGACTAAAATTCCTGTCTGATAAGGTCACTTCTGAATTAATAGTTAATTTTCCAATACCATTGTCATTATCAGAGAAATAGGTCAAACACAGCATATCTAAAAGTCTATCATGGTATTCTAATCCCAGAAATTTCTCATCTAAAACCCAGAAAATGAAGGAAATCATTTTCATTTCAATGGCATATTATTAAAGAATATACTCACCTCCAAGTAGCTGCTGCGTTCATCCTTACTGCTTACTGAGGATCTATGTTCAAGACTCACTGCCCAGTGACCTGGGGTACCACTTCTAATATAATTCCTGCAGAGTCCCTGTCCTTTGGGGCATACACTCTTTTTAAGGAGTTTGGATAAGTGTGGGAAAATATTTAAAATACAAGTCAACATGTGATAACTTTTTGGTGTTTTGATAGGATAAAGGATTTGCTTTGTTTCACAAGCCTTTTCTGACTGTACTCCACTTAGTAAAAGCAAATTCCTGTGTGGGCCATGGAGAGCACTGATTGTCATTTTCCAGGGGGAAGAAGAAATGGACCAAAAAAAAGAATAGGGGAAGAACAAAGTAAAATCTGTTGGTACAAACATATGTAAGTAAGTTCTTATTTATATTATTGAGGATAGCCTTTCATTTTTATAAAACAGTCCTTATAAGATAAAAACGGCAATAGTTTTGTTATGCTCCATTGGTTAATTTGTTGAAAATTATTCAGTAGGGTGAATTCACAGCCCACACTAATGACCGATCAGTATAAAAGGGGATGGTAAAATCACTTGAATTAACAGTGGTATAATGTACAACTAACAAGGCACAGATCTTAAATTCCAGTTAGTGGACAATTAAAGACCCAAACCTATGTATATAGGTTTCATGTACACCACATACATTAAGTACCCACTATAGACTTAACCAAATAATTTTATAAAACTATGTTGGAATATTGGGGCCTCTCTGGTGGCACAACAGGTTCAGTCGCAGCACTATGAAGCTATCCAGAGCCACTGCAGCACGAGTTTGATACCCAGCCAGGGAGATTCCCACATGGTGCAGCAGACCTCTCCTGCCTCGCCCGCTGCTCCCCTCAGCAGTGTACTTCAGTCAATCTGCCTGTTCTGCTCCCCAGTCTGTCTCTGGTGAAACCTCTCACCGCCCCACACCTCTGGCCTACACCCCAGCTTGCATGCATAAATAAATAATCTTTAAAAAAAAACTATGTTGGAATATGACGATAACTTTTATTCAGAACCATTAGGTTTCAGTCACTGTTCTAAGTGACTGACATGTCCCTCCTTTAATTATCTGAGAAACAACTTCACAAGGAAATGGGACACAGAAAGTTTGAGCAATGAGCCCAGGGCCACAGCGAGAGGTTGTTTGCTTCTGAGTGATGCTGTGCTCTCTGCTAATATCCTACGATGGTCGTGAGTTTATAAACGAAAAATGAAATAGCCACAGCTAGACAGCGTGACCACATGAAAGCTACTCTGGTGATGTGTCAGTAACTAGATGTAAAATGGTTCCCACTATTTGATGTGGGTATGTGTGATGGGCATGGTGTAAAATTTTAAGTGTAGTAAAACATTGAAGTAGTGTACTTTGCAAACTTTAGTATGATTTTAATTTATCAATATGAAATTTTAGTAAATTTCAGTGATGAAATCCCTGTATCCTAGTAGCATGTAAAAATAAAAGCATGCTTTGGGAAAAAGCATTGAACTTGTTAGCCTAAAAAACAAGGTATATCTATTTGGGATCAAATAATTCAGGGAGTATCAATTCAGATAGAAAACTCAAAGGTCCCGAGGAAAGACAGAGTCAGGCACTTTTATGGGAAGAATAGAAGATGAGGTAAATGGATAGGGAAAAAAATTGACTAGTGTTAAGACAATTGTTAAGACAATTGTTTGCTTGATGGTTTCTTGAAATAATTGCTTATTGGCCCAGCCCAAAGAAAGGGATCTTTCTTTACTCCAAGACAGTGTTGGATTCTAATAAAGATTAAAAAATTATACAAGTGTTTATCTTTGGGAAGCTACTATATTTTTGATCTTCTGTTCTTAGTTCCTCATCTGTATTATGAAAATAATCACATTTAACACAGGGAGCTCTTTTAAAGATTAAGTGAAACAACACACAAAGTTCTCCTATCAAGGTAGTGAGCTTGTAGCAAGGGCTTGGAAAATACTAGTTTTCTTTCCTGCTCAGATAGTCTGTGAGAAAAACCTCTACAATCCCCACATAGTTATAGGTTTTGCAGTATCATCACAACTCTCCATGCAGTATCATGGAACAGTGTTTGGTGATGTTTGTTTGTTTTTAGCATCGAAGAAGAAGCAGTTGGATAGACTAGAAGCCAGTATCTTGAGAGTTAGGAGATCTTGTTCAGGAACTGATTAAAAAATACTGTGTAATGCAGAGCAAGTTATTGTCTCTTGGCTGTCTTCAATATTTGTGAAAAAAGTAAAATAGAAAAGGTGGTGGATCTGAAAGCACTTCTAACTTTAACAGTCCATGGAAGAGATACAATTTGGAAATATAGATCTCTTCCATTAGTGGCAAAAATAAAAGTATTATGTACTTGAAAATTGAATGTCAGCATTGCTTCTAGAAGAAGACTTATTTGGGTTTATCACATTTTGAGCAAATGAATGTTGCAAGACTCCAAGGTTATGGCCTGTAGATAAGAAATGATTAGTTGTTTCATTCAAGATTTGTTACAGAGCTCTGGAAAAGCAAAATGGTGTGTAGAATTTTTTTTTTTTAATGATTTTGAGTAAAACAGTTGTGTTCCAGGGGAAGTAACCTGAACCATTTTCTCAAGTGGTCCCACTTAGTCATTCATTCATTCATTCATTTATTCATTTTTTTGTTATGCTTTTGCTGTATGTCCAACAATGAGATAGGCACTGAGGTCACAGAGAGAAATGAAATATTTGTTATCCTGCTTACCTCTTGATTACAGTTTACCTCCGGCAAGGGCAATTGACACTTAATAACAATAAAAAGTGATAATACATCATGCTAATAGAAGGCAGGTTAACTGTTGTTAATATTATTAAATGTTAGGTCAGGGAAACCTTCTTGGAGGAATTTTAAAAATAAGTAGGAGATAAGCGGGGTTGGAGGGAGATGAGAATATTTCTGTTCAAGTGATCAGTATAAATGAGACCCAAGAGTATTGCATTAGGAATGGCAGCTTTGAGGATTTGAATTAAATATGAGGCAGAGTATGGAGCAGTCATTCTGGAAAAGTAGATGGCTGCAGTGTGTGTGGGTGGGAGGGTGTCTTAGAAAGTTTTATAATATATCCCACAGAAACCTCTAAAAGAGGCAAAGGAAGATTAGATATTAGCAGGATCCTTCAGGCTTGGAATCAAGGTGGATGGTTTGGCATAGAAGCATAGTTGGGTGCAGGAAGACAAGATGGAATATTTTTGTTTGAAAGTGATAGAATAGGGAAGGATAGTACAATGGGGAGGGAAGGAGGGAGGGGAGAGAGAGAGAAAGAGAGAGAGAGAGAGAGGGAGGGAGGGAGAGAACGAGAATGGTTATTTAATTGTAAGAGGACAAGGGGAAGGAAGACATCAGAGACGACAGGTAGACAGGTATCTGGCATGAACAGCTGAATGACTAATGGAGCCATTTGCTGAGAAAGTGCTGGAAGAGAAGATTGTGAGGAGGGGCAGTTGGGAGAAGGTCAAGGGTTTAGTTTTGAACACGGCAGCACACTGAGGTAAGCATGAGTGCAGTGCGTTGAATGATGGTCTTTTCCCCGCCCTCCAAAATACATTAATGTTTTAATCCCTGAGCCTGTGAATGTGATAGCTAGAAAAAGGTTCTTTTTCAGGTGTAATTAAGTTAATGATTCCAAGATGAGATTATCTTGAATTTTCCAGATGGGCTCTTGGTCCAATGACAAGTACTCTTATTAGAAAACCAGAGAGGACATAGAAATAAAGGGTGTGGCAGAGACGCGAGTTTAGCTGCTATAAGACCAGCAACACCTGGAGTCATCGAAACCAGGAGATACAAAGTATGGACGCCATGGGAGCCCTAGAGGGAGTGCAGCCCCATTAACAACTCGATTTTGGAACTCTAGCTTCTAGAATTTTAAGCCACCCAATTTGTTTGAAATTTGTTATGACAGCAATAGGAAACTAATACCAGAAGAATACATTCAAGTTGAGATGTAAGATTGGAATGTAGATTTGAAGCTCAGGAAAAAAGTCAGGGCTAGAGATAAATTTGAGAGTTTCAGTATTTAGCTCACATGTCAATCATAAGAATGGAAGAAAATACTTAAAGGAGGAGGAGGACATTGCTATGCCTCAAATGCTGATGGTAGGGACTCAGGGAGCTCAAAGAGTGAGGGCAGAAATGCAATGCAATGAAACGAGCACTGTAAGAAGGTGGGCAGGGGGAAATCTAAGCACCAGTGCTGGTTTGTCCAAGATTTGGATGCAGGTAGCTGAGAACTGCTGATCTCCAGAGACACTTACCTGTGGATCCTGTCATTTCTTCCCCAGCATGCTGAGCCCCAAGAGACAGGGGCAGGGAGGTCAGAGAGCTGGATTCTAACAGAGATGAGGCTTTACACATGGAAAGGACAGAATATGAGGAAGACAGAACATTTGGCGAAAAAAATGATTGAAATTTTGGTCTGTGGATTAAAAACTGAAGTCTGTTGCAGTATATCATACAAACAGAAGTGTACACATGTCATAGCAACATGGCTTGGTGAGTTTTTTTGTTTGTTTGTTTATAGAAAGAAAAAGTTTATCAGAGAGAAAAGGAACAGAAATAAAGTGGGACTCCCAGGCTGGTGGAACCAGGCCAGGGAGGGGCAAGGAAGCCGAACCAGGGCTTGGTGAATTTTTGCAAGGTGAACATGCTGGGACCTTATCAGAGGCTGTGGAACTCAGTGCAGACCAGATGTGAGAGAGGACAAAGCAAAACAGCAACAACAACAACAACAACAGCAACAGAAACCACATTAAAAAAATCAAGAAATCAAGGACTAGATAATAGAATAATCTGATTTGTTTACTGAATTTAGGCATAAATTGACTGAGGGCATGTATAGGATGTTGTGATTTGGTTTCCACAGTGAGCCTGTTGTGATCTTGTGTGGACTGCTGATAGGAGGCAAAGGAGGTCATTCAGTGTAGGAAAGTGAGGTCATTCAGTGTTAGAAGTGAGGTCACTGGAAAAGTCATCTTCACCTATTTTGGTCATCCAGGACAACAGAAGGAATTCAAAGTCTTAAATCACATATGGGCATGACCTGAAGGTCATTAACAGCTGATGGTGAAGGGTGAGCAACAGGGCATGTCTCAAAAGAAACAGAAGGAAATGAGAAGGACAGTGAAGCACTAGGCATCTTGAAGGAGCAGTGTGGTTTGAGGATGTTTGTGACCCCGCTTTCATAGTAGACTGGTTGCGAGGGCTGCAGGCGAGGAGGAATTTCAGGGCAGAGCTGGTTTTAAGGGGGACCAGGGAGTGAAAGGAATGTCCTGTGTGAAGTTTGGTTTAGGGTTGGTCTTTGGATCAGAGTTTTTGTTCTGGGCATCATTTCTGCCTCTTTGATTGCCTCTCGGTAGGATTCTGGGTACTCTCAGAGAGGTGGCCTCTCTCACTTCATCCATTTTCAAAGTATCTTTCTAAGTAATTCACATTTTCTCCTTTGAATCTATATTCTTCAATTTCTTTAACCTAACTCATCAACTTTTATTTGACTTTTAATGCCTTACTAGGATTAGATGGTCAAATTTCAGACATTTCTGAGAAATACCTGAGAATATGTGGTTATCACAAAGGCAAAAAAGGGAGCCATTATCTCTCCCCACTTTTGAAATAAATTATTTCCTCCCTCCCTTCCTCCCTCCCTCCCTCCCTCCCTCCCTTCCTTTCTTCCTTCCTTCCTCCCTCCCTTTTTCCCTCCCTCCCTTCTTTCCTTTTCTCACTTTTCCTTCTGTAGTAACATTTTGGTATAATGATATTGCTTCTCTGCGGTTCTCCAAGAGTGGTCTATCATTTTAATTGCTACCTTTTCACTCAACATACTATAAAACACTTCATTCCCTTTGCCTGGTTTCAAGAGCCTAATAGCTACAAACTCTACTTTGATGGCAGGTTGGCAGGCTAGTTATTTCTAGAACTAAAAGGTGTCTACCACTAATGAATGGACTTAATGGAAAGGATTTTGGTTTGAGGGAGAAAGAAATGTTGAACTAAATAAGGTAAGTAGGCCCTATTATCAAAATGAACTGACTATTATAGAGGCAGGGTGATAATCTTCAATAACATTTCCTGGTTTAATTATGCATAATAAATACAGATGTACTCTGGGTTTACTCTTTCCTGTATCTCTAATTATTATATAATGTAGTTCCATTTCTAAAGAGGAATTTCAGATATTTGCATCCATGTGCTACAGATGGTATCTAATGCTTAAAATCTTTATGGGACACATTTATTTAACATCTAATTGAGTAAGGCACCATGCTGGGTATAGAGTCAAGAAAAATATAAAGTTATAATGTAGGAGGAGAATTATGGAAGCATTTTCACATTTCTTTCCCTTCACATAATCTTACCCTAGTTTTTAAATATATCTTAGGGTTCTAAAATATGCAACTTATTTATTGCTCTATTTAAATAAAGGCAGGGTTTAAGAAATTCCACTTTTAAAAAGTCTCCACTTTAACACACTTTGTGTCCCTTCAAGATATCTTAGTACATTAATGAGTAATGTAAGCAAACAAACTTAAAAGATGCATATTATAGACATAAATATGAATTTATTGAAATAGAGTACAAGACTCTTGAGGAGGCAGTTTTCTAAATAATTTGTGTATCCTTTATGTGTGGCATTAACTATTTCAGCCTTTCACTAAGCCTACTAGTCTTGTATAAACAAGTGGTATTTCCTTTGAAGACTGGTTTTATAGTTGTTGCATGAATATGAAATAATTTTAATGTTCACATTTTTTATAAGATTTTATTTACTTCTGCATACAAGTTGGGGTACAGGTCAGAGGTGTGGGGCAGCAAGAGGGTTCACCAGAGACAGAGTGGGGAGCAGAACAGGCAGATAGACTGAAATACACTGCTGAGGGGAGCAGCGGGCGAGACAGGAGAGGTCTGCTGTGCCATGTGGGAATCTCCTCAGCTGGGCATTGAACTCACTCCATAGCTGCTGACAACTCCACAGCGCTGCGCCTAACCCATTGCACTACCAGGGAGGCCCAATGTTCACATTTTTTAGGACAGATGTCTTATTCCTCCTGAGTTTTTTATATTCCAGATTTTTCAACCACTTCTTAACGTGAGGCAGTTTTTTTTATGACATCCTGATAGTCATTGTCGGGGGAAACTTTATCTGCTATAAAGCTTAATACTACAAACTATGCATAATACTTTTAATAATGTCTGATTAACAGAGAAGTTTTAATTTCTGCCCTTGATGTGCTTTACTATTACTAATGTGGTACAATTTATATTAGTTGGTTTCTTTGTCAATATATCATCATTTATTTATGTTTTATTCACTGTCAACTGGAGTTTTTAAGGCTTTTAAAATGTTAATAAATAATAACCATAACAGTTATAGCTAATGAGTACTTATTGCTGACAAATACTGTTTTAAACACTTTGAATGATTAACAATTTTAATCCTTCAGTTACCTTATAAATTAGCTATGTTATTCTTTCATTTTAAAACATGAGTCAATTCAGACAAAGCATAAGTTCATGGAAAGAGCAGGTGGCAGAGGAGACTCAAAGTCAGCAGCCTGGATCTAGATGCATATACTGTCTTGCAATTATCTTTCTATTTAATCTGATTTACTTATTAGAAACTATGGGTGCAATTACTTTTCTTTTTAAGTAAGTTTTATTTTATTTTATTTTTTTAAAGATTTATCTATTTATGCATATAAGCTGGGGTACAGGCCAGAGGCGTGGGGTGGCGAGAGGGTTCACCAGAGAGAGAGTGGGGAGCAGAACAGTAAGATGGGCGAAAATACACTGCTGAGGGAGCAGCAGGCGAGGCAGGAGAGGTCTGCCGTACCATATAGGAATCTCCCTGGCCGGGTTTCGAACTCACTTCGCCGCTGCCGACAGCTCCACAGTGCAGTGCTTAACCACTGCGCCACCAGGGAGGCCCCTAAGCAAGTTTTATTTTTGAGTAATTTTTGATTGACAGGAAAGTTGCCAAGAAGTGCAGAATTCCCAAATACTGTGCATCCAAATGCCCCTGTTTTATCATCTTACACAACCCCTTGTAAAAACTAAGGAATCAACATTGATGTGTTCCTATTAACGAAACTCCAGACTTGACTTTGATTTTTTTTTTAAAGATTTATTTATTTATACACACAAGCTGGGGTACAGGCCAGAGGAGTGGGGCAGCGAGAAGGTTCACCAGAGACAGGATGGGGAGCAGAGCAGAAAGATTAACAGAAATACACTGCTGAGGGGAGCAGCGGGTGAGGCAGGAGAGGTCTGCCACGCCATGTGGGAATCTCCCCGGCTGGATGTCGAACTTGCATTGCTGCTGCTGACAGCTCCATAGCGCAACACTCAACCGCTGCGCCACCAGGGAGACCCTTGACTTTGATTTTGCTAGTTTCTCACTGGTGTTCTTTTTCTGTGCCAGGATGCCCTCTGGGTATCAGTTACATTTAGTCATTCTGAGTCCTTGCTCTTCTCTGGTCTGTGACAGCTTTTCAGCCTCCTCTTGTTTTTGATGACTTTGACAGTTTGGAGGAGTACTCATCAGCTATTTTGTAGAATGGCTTTCAGTTTGGTTGTTTTTGATTTTCTTTCTCATGGTGCAGAGAGTTTATGATTTTTAGAAACAGTGCCATAGAAAGGAGATACCTCGTTCATCTGCTCAACCAGAGGTGCCTGCTGTCAACATGATTTATATCACTGATGATGCTAACCTCTAGCAGCTGGCGAAAGGAGTGTTAGTGAGATTTTTCCACTTTAGGAAGTTGCTTTTTCTTTTCCTTTCAATATTCTGTCCTTTGGAAGCAATTCACTAAATCTAGTCCAGGTTCCAGAGGGGAAGAATGAAATTATTTTTAATCTATAAGTTTCAGATCATAACATAATTGTTTACCAAAATAAATTATATATATTCTCTAAGCATATAAGTGATTTGAAGATGTCTAAGGGAAGCATGGTTATTAAGCCTTATAAGGGTGGCATGAAACTGATATAGAAAAGGAATGAATGAGATGATGAGGCAAATGTTTATTTGGATTTCTAAACAAAGCTGTTAATATTAATTATTAAAATTAATCTGTATTTTTTATTAGTGATATTAGTCTAGTATTTCCCAAACTGTGTCATAAAAAAAAATACTACTTTTGTGGGAAGTTGATTGGTATTACATGAATTAAGGAATCCCTTATTTTCTTTATTGCAGTACTTCTCAGAGCCTTTAAGTGTCTATATGTACTGTACCTCTCTAAGAGATTATAATATAATATATAATAATATAATATGAACCATTTCTAAATTTCATATGATATAAAATTTAGAGCATTAGCATCTCAAGGGACTAACATTTTGCAAAAACAATCTAGAAGTAGCTTCCTTTTGGGGGATCCTGACATGCCTTCTATGGCCACATGCAACTCTTTCGTGTCTTAGAAGACAATGTGCCAGTCACCTGTAAAAGGCCAGCTACGGGAAGTAATTTGTCTATTAACATGCGAATCAAGTTATTTGCAAGATGTCACATGACTGTCTTTAGTATTACTCTCATCATTGGTCCAGTTGAATACATTTTTTTAAAGTTATTTTCCTTATGGTTAGATAGTATTACAGCAGTGGTGATTATTATTAAAGTTTTTATTGGAATTGTTTTTGTTGAGTTGTGTGAGTTCCTTGTAAATTTTTGTTATTAGTCCTTTATCAGATGTATTGTGTGCAAAAATCTTTTCCCAGTTGGTAGGGTGTCTGTTAGTTTTGGTTAATGTCTCTTTTGCTGTACAGAAGCTTTTTATTTTGATGTAATCCCATCTGTTTATCTTGTCTTTCACTTCCTTCGCTTTGAGGG
>PVIJ01015498.1:0-36295 GCA_004024925.1 Scalopus aquaticus
ACTAGAACAGTGGGGGTCTCAGCCTCACTGTCTGCAGGGCCTTGGGAAGTGGAGGGGCCAGAGCAGTGTGCCCACAAAGTCTGTCAACCTGCCCCCTCTATTGCCCCAAAGCAGGGCGGGGCTGGTGGCCCTGGGAGCAGGTCCCACATCCTGGGGCAGAGTCAGGGCAGCCAGCTGGACACAGGAGGCTCTGGCTCCATCCCGTGGGCAGGCCCAAATCAGCCACACGGGAGCCCCAGCGCTGACCCAGACGTGCAGACAGCGACTTGCAGCGATGGGTGTCACGATGGGTGTCACGCCTGGTCTGGCTGACTCACTGCGGCCCATTCTCCCCTGCAGGGCAGGAGTTGGGGCTTGGGCTCTGGAGCGAGACCCCAGAGTTCAAGTCCTGGGTAATCAACCTCCCCACTGGATACCCGGGGTCTGGTTACTCAGCCTCTCTGTGCCTCCATTTCCTTGTCTACAGCTTCCCGAGTCCACACCCTGTGTCAGCTGTGTGCCTTGGGTGAGGGACTTAACCTGTCTGTGCCTCTGACTGAAAACAAAGAGCTTGCTCTACACCTGGCAAGCACCGGCACAGGATTAAGAAACCACAGGGTGGGTCGGGCTCTCTGGCAGGTGGCGCCTGGACGCGCTTGGCGGCAGCAATTGTTGGCCGTGTTTGTGGTCAAGGGGCTGCTATCCAGGGAGTCCCTGGAGGATGCAAGAGGGCAGCTCTGGGGAGGGGAAGTGGATGGGTGGGGGTGGGGCCCCCTCTGTGATCCCCTCTGTTGTTCTGTACCCTCAGAATTTTGCATGCACATGTACACTGTTACGATGGCCACAGCTGGTGTCTGTCCAAAGCGGCTCCCTTGCCCGACAGTGGTCTCGCACGGCCAGCCCGTCGGCTCACTCATCCATAGCCGCAGCCAGGTGCCGCCCAGGCCCGGCCTTTTAGCCCACTCCCAGCAAGACCCCACAAAGCCTCCAGGCCATGAGGGGGTCTCCTTCCAAACACACAATGTGGGCTGAGTCGGCTCTCCTGGTCTCACCTGTGAGATGATGTCCCTGCCTCACAGGGTAACCGTAGGGACTAAAACGAGGTACAAATGCACGGAAAGTGCTAGTTACTGACCCAGCGTCTCCCTCCTCCCTCCTGTCCCTTGAAAGGGCAAAATGATGCCGATGCATCCTTGGAGCAGTGCTCCTAGACTATCTCCTCTCCAGCCACCCTGCAGGGGGACCTCAAACCCCCAAGCCAATGGCAGCCTCCGGGCCATTGCGGAGATTGTTCCTGCCTCCCACAGACCTTCCTTGCTCTCCAGGTTGGCTCCTTCCCATCACTCTCCAGTGCTGCCTCCTCAGAGAGCCTCCCAGACTATCCTGCTAAGTGGCCCCCACACCCTATTCTCACCACCTCTTTCTCCTGTTTACTGTTTTTTCCATGGTATTGACCACTGCCCAGAATTGTATTTTTTTTAACAAAACTTTAGCGAATAATTTTATTTTTTAAGACGTATTTTTAAATTTTTATTTACTTATATATACAAAACTGGGGTATAGGCCAGAGGTGCAGGGGGTGAGAGGATTCACCAGAGACAGAGTGGGGAGCAGAACAGGCAGATCTCCTGAAATACACTGCTGAGGGGAGCAGCGGGCAGACAGGAGAGGTCTGCTGTGCCATATGGGTCAGGGCATCAAACTCAGGTCGCAGTGGCTGGAGACCCCTGCGCCACCAGGGAGACCCCCAGGGAATAATTTTATATTCACAGAGAGGTTGCAAAGTCACAGAGGTTTCCACCAAGTTTGTCCTAATGTCAGCCGGTTACTTAACTGTGGTGCATTTGTCAAAGCTAAGAAATTAACACTGGAGCATGACCGCGAACTAAACGCAGACTTTCTTCGGATAATACTGTACTTCTCCTTTATTTATGTGCTCGTTTTCACTGCCTCCCCCGCTGGAAGGTAAACTCTGAGAAACAGGGAGGTTGCCTCTCTTACTCACCACCAACTCCCTCATACCTGGCAATAAACACTGACTGGTAAAAGGAGAGGAAATAATGGCAAATATAGCCAGTGATGGCTCCCTCCGCCCTGTTCTAAGTGCCTGAAACATTGTAAGTCACTTAATCCTCACCACAACCCAGGTGAGCTGCGAATGGTGGCAAACTGAGTCACGGCCCATTTGGTGCTGGCCTGTGGCCACGCAGAGATCTCTGCCAGAGTGAACCAGCCCAGCGCCTCCCTCGGGCACCAGAGTGAACGGCAGTCCTCCCACATCCTTAGTCCACATCCCTTCCGTGGCCGGGCTGAGACGCCAGTGTGGCTGGTTTGCCTGAAGCCGCAGGGTGGGCCCCGCTCGGCACCAGGAGGGAACGGAGCCTCCTGCGTCAGCTGCCCTGGGGCACGGCTGCCCCGACTGTGCCCCAGGGTGTGGGCCCTGCTCCCAGGGCCACCAGCCTCGCCCTGCTTCAGGGCAAGGGGGGGCAGGTTGACAGACTGTGGGCGCACTGCTCTGCCCCCTCCACTTCCCGAGGCCCTGCAGACAGTGAGGCTGAGGCCGCCCACCCCACAGGCCGAGCCTAGGCTTCAGGATGTGGCCGCTGGGGGAGGTGGGGTCGGGGCAGGGCCCCCTCCATCCCAGAGGATGCGGCCTGCTTAGGGGGAGCTGCAGGGCTCTGGGACAGGGAGGAGGAGAACGGGTGTCCCTTTCCCCACGTGGGGTGGGAGCAGCACGGAAGGTTATTAGTCTTTCCCCAACACCCAGCGACCAGCTGGAGAGAGGCCCTGGCACCTCCACAGCGCAGGCCATTCTCGCACAGCCGGAGGGACAGGGCCGGCGCCCCGTGCAGCCTGGGTCTGCCCAGCGCCAGGCTGGCACACACTCGCGGCCCTAACAACGTTTGTTGGATGCCTTGAATACAAGCGTCGATGCCCAGAATCTCCTTGAGGTTTCAGCCAGGCATGCCCACCCCATCCCCCAGCCTGGGGGGGGGGGGCAGGGGACACCGTGAGGTGGTGGCAGCCTCGGCGACAGAGGCAGGCAGCTCAACCCAGAGCTGGGGGGTGGGGGTGCCTGGTGCTTGGCTAATTAAACAGTGACTGTGATGAATCGGGGAGAGGCTGCTGCTTGCTAATTAAAGGTGCGGGCGTCTTGCCTGGCAAGAGTGGAAGGCAGGAGCAGCTCTGGCACCGTGTCGAGGGCCCAGGCCAGCAAGGACAGCACGGGGCGAAAGCCCCCCTCCGCTGGCTCTGGGCATCCCTTCCATCCTCCGGCCCTCCCAGCGGGGCCCCACGGCCCCCTCCCCACTTCCCTATCTCTCCTACCCACCTTGCTTGAGCCTGGGGCCTGGGACTTCCCCTCCCCACCAACCCAAATTGCCTTCCTGATAAGGGCCCAGGCGTTGGGGAGGAGCTGTTGGTGCCCAGTGTCTGGGCTGGTAGGTGGGCATCAGTTTCAGCCTCGGAGGTGCTCCCTTTCACCCCTTCCCCCCAAACCCCAAATTTGGGCAAATGAGTCCAACCAAGTCGGAGGGCGACTCTAGGGAATAAGGCCCCAAGATGACTTTGAGAATTGCAGATTTTGAGACACCCGGCACTAGGCATCACCCAATTTCCCTGTCCTCACCCCAGGATGCTGGGGGGGCGTCCCACCACCCAGACGCTCTTGTGTGTGCCGAGAAGACGAGAATAAAGGCTCTGGCAGGCCCTTGCAGACTCGGATGCAGGAAACAAACGACCACGACCAAAGATGCATCCCTGCCTCACATCGACTTTGGGCCGGGGTGGCTCAGGGGCTCCAGGGGCAACACACCTGGCTGGGTTCGAGTCCCAGCCCCACCATTTGCCAGCTGTGGGTCCCAGCCGTGAAGCTAATAACTCCATGCCTCAGTTTCCCCTTATGCAAAGCTAGGGATGATAATCCAGGTGACGTACTTAGTGTAGTGTTTGATCTACAGAATAGACCTGGAAATGTTGAGGGACTTGGGTGGATGGAACCTGGAAAGTGCCTCTCCTCTGGAGACCCGTGTCCTTGTCTGAGGACAATTACACCCCATTACCCTCCCTCAAGGGCTCTCACACCCTCTCTGACCTCAGAGAGCTTTTGAGGGACATAGAACAGCAGAAAGGGAGTATAGGGAATGCTCAGAGAGGTTCAGTGACTGACTCAAAGCCACACAGCTCAGTTAGGGGCAGAGGCCGCCGAGCCCTAGCGTGGGAGGAGAGGATGGGGCTGGGGTTCCAGTGGAGACATCTGTTGAGTTCTACTGTGCTCCGAGTCCGGAACCAGCCATCATGGAGGGGACCAGGGGGAATATGAGATTCACTCTGTCTTCAAGGGGACCCGGCCTGGAAGGGGAGAGAAAACCACACAAATAATGAGGCTGCATCTGGGGGAGGAGGGGCTCCGAGAGGCTGAGAGGTACTGCTTTGTCTCAGAGCTCTGCTTGCAAAGCAAAGGTTCTGCTTCTATGTGGGGGAGAAAATCAGCATTGGGGCATCCTGGCGGGGTTGCTGATAGAGTCCCTCTGGTGCTCTTAAGAGAATCTTTCACAAAAGGAGGCCAGATGCTCCGCTCTGGAAGTACCAGGTGGTCCTTATGTCTATGGTACCTGCATCTGTGATTGTGGGGTCTATCACTGGGGAAGTGTGGGGGTCCCGGATGCTGTGGCTCCAGGATTCACTGATCCCCAACAAGAATCCATCCACCCTTAGTATGGGTTGTGATGTGCCCTTCTCAGCAGCCAGCCACCCACAGAGATGGGACTTCCTACTGCCAGCAAAGCAGTGGGGGACGGATGCAGCTCCAATAAGAGGCTCAGAGGTAGTGGGAGGCTTTCCAGGCTGAGAAACTCAAAGCTGTCGGCCCGATGCTGGGGTACCTGCATCTTAAAGAGCCAACCCCAAGCAAGTAGGGATGAGTGCAAGGTCGCTGGCTTTGTGGATGACGTCTACAACTTTCCCCTCTAAGCTCAGGGCTCAGCAAGAACAGGGCAGGGCTTGGGCAGGTGAAGCCACAGGAAGCCTGTATAATACAAGCAAAGATAGCAGCTCATGGAAAACACAACCTACCTCTCAACCTCCCTGGGCCCCTTGTGCCAAAACTGGTCAAATACTAGTATGGGGCGCCCTCTGGTGGTCATTTTGGGCAATATTGAAAGCTTATGCAGGTTTAAGGATAGATGGTCAGAGTTGCAGGACTTCAACTGCACAGATGGGGAAACCAAGGCACAGGGAGAAAGTGACTTATCCAAGGTTGAACATCAAGTCAGTGATGGGGCCAAGAACAGAACCCAGGCCTCCCTCTACACCAGTGGGTCTCAAAGGGAGAGAAGGCTGAGTGTCTGAGAGGTTCCGTCCCCAGTGACTGGACAGCTGCATCACAGGCAGATGAGCAGATTTGTGATAAAGCATACAGGATTTCCACTACCTGGCCTTGGGTTCCTCACCTCTAAACCTGGGCAACTACATTGGTGAGGGTCGAGAAACTGGACCACCCTTCTCATTAACCTGTTAAAAGCCAACCTTTCAGGAAATCCTAAAGCAAACCTTCCAACAGTTAGTATCAAAATGAATGGTCAAAGACTGGGTGTTTTTTCTCTGAGATCAGGAACCAGACAAGGCCATCTGTTCTTGCCACTTCTGTTCAATTCTGTTCTGGAAATTTCCAGCCAGTGTCCTTGGATAAGGAAAAAATAAAAAGGCATGTAGATTGCAGAAAGAAGTAAAACTACCTCTATTTATAGATGGAATGATCTAGTATATAGAAAACCCTAAGGAATCCACACCAAAAAAGTGTTAGAATCAACAAGTTCAGCAAGGTTGCAGGATATAAGATGAATATACAAAATAGAAATGTATTTCCATTCATTTGCAATGAACACTTCAAAATGTAATTAAGAAAATAATTCCCTTTGACACTAGCACCAAAGAAAATTAAATGCTTAGAAAAAATTTAATGGAAGTATAAAACATAAACTCTGCAAACTATAGAATACTGTTGGAAGAAATTAAAGTACACTTAAATAATGAAAAATCACCCCATGTTCATGGATCTAAAAACCTAATATTAAGATGGCAAGACTCCCCAAATTGATTTTCAGATTCAAAACAATCCTCACCAAAATTCTAACTTACAAAAATATAAAAACAAAGAAAGATTTATGTATGCCTACGTAAATAGCAGAACTGTCCACTAATTGCCAAGTCATGTAACCAAGTAAGTGCTCTTTACAGATGAATGGATGAAGAAATTGTGGAATATACAGTCTATGGAATACTGCACAGCTGTGAAAAAGATTAAATAGGACTTTGGAGACAGAATGGATGGACCTCAAGGTGATTATGCTAAATGAAATAAGGCAGAAAGTGAAAGACAGATTTCAGATTATTTCACTCATACATGCAGTATAAATAACCCAAAAACACACAGGCAAAATATAGTAAGAGTAAGTCTTGGACTTAATGAAATAATTAAATGGTTACCAGAAGGAATTGAGAGAGGGGTGGTAGAGAGAGCATTAGCACAACTTGTTTGGTGGAGGGTGAGTGGAACACATGCACATATGGAAGAACAAAAACGTAACTCCAAAATTAAAATAAAATTTAAAAAATTCCAAGTTGCTTCTTTGCAGAAATTGACAAGAAGAGGGCCTCCCTGGTGGCGTAGGGTTAAAGTCACAGTGCTATTAAGCTATCACGAGCCATTGTGACATGAGTTCAATCCCTGACCAAAGATATAACTCACATGGCACAGCAGACCTCTCCTGTCTCTCCTGCTGCTCCCTTCAACAGTGTATTTCAGTAGATCTGTTAGTTCTGCTCCCCACACTGTCTCTGGTGAATCCTCTCACCCCCCACCTCTGGCCTACACCCCAGTTCTTGTATGCATAAATAAAAAATAAAAATAAACCTTAAAAAAATTGACAAGAAGACCTTAAAATATATGGAAACTTAAGTTGCCTCAAATAAGCAAAGCAATTATGAAAAGAGAACAGTATGATTTCAAGACCCACACTTTGATTTCAAGTTTCTGCAGTTACAATAATAAAAACAGTGAGGTACTGGCATAAGGGCAGACATACAGATCAATGGTATAGAACTGAGAGTCCCAAAATAAACCCTCACATTTACAGCCAACTGATTTACAACAAGGTCGCCAAGATACCCTTGGAGAAAAGACAGTCTTGCAACAAAAGGTGCAGGAACAACGGTTATCCACATGAAAAAGAAGGAAGCTGGACACTTTTCTCCCACTCTGCACAAAACTAACTCAAAATGAATCTTAGATCTCATGTAAGAGCTAAAACTCTAAAATACTGAGAAGAAAACATAAGTCTGATTCTTTGTCACCTAAGTCTAGGTGATCACTTCTTCACCAAAGCACAGCAAAGCAATAGGTAAATTGGACATCATAAAATAAAAAGCTTTGGTGCTGCAAAGGACTTTACTAAGAAAGTAAGAAGACAACCCATGAATGGAAGGAAATATTTGAAAACTATATACCTGAACAGGAATTATAACCAGAATGTATAAAGAACTCATAAATGGGCCTCCCTGTTGGTACAGGGGTTAAAGTCTTGGTGCTATCAAACTATCACCAGCCACTGTGGCATGAGTTCGATCCCCGGCCAGGGAGCTAACCCGCATGTCATAGCAGACCTCTCCTGTCTCGTCTGCTGCTCCTCTCAGCAATGTATTTCAGTAGCTCTGCCTGTTCTGCTCCCTACTCTGTGTCTGGTAAATCCTCTCACACACACACCCGCACCTCTGGCCTACACCCCAGTTCTTGAATGTATATAAAAAAATACATCTTAAAAAAAAAAACCACATAACTACAAATAACCCAATTTAAAAATGGGCAAAGGGTCTGAAGAGACATGACTCCAAAGAAAATATAAAAATGGCCTACAGGCTCATGAAAAGATGCTGAACATATTAGCCATGAGGGAAATGCAAATCAAAGCCACAACAAACACTATTTCGTCCCCACTGGGATGGCTACAATCAAAAAGACAAATAAATACAAGTGTTGACAAGGGTGTGGCAAAATCAGAACTCTCACATGCACTTGGTAGAAATGTAAACACTTTGGAAAACAGTCTGGTAGTTCCTCAAAAGGTTAAACATCGGATTTTCATATGACCCAGCCCCTCCCGGCCACACCTCGGAAGTACATATCCCAAAGAAATGAAAAGAGAGGCAAAAACTTACATGAGTGCTCATGACAACATCATTCAGAAAGCAGGAGAAACTTGGACCTCCCCGGTGGCGCAGCCATTAAGCGCTGCGCTGTGGAGCTGTCAGCAGCAGTTATGTGAGTCTGACGCCTGGCCAGGGAGATTGCCACATGGCGCTGCAGACCTCTCCTGCCTCGCCCACTGCTCCCCTCAGCAGTGTATTTTGGTCAATCTGCCTGTTCTGCTCCCCATTCTGTCTCTGGTGAACCCTCTCACCACCCCACGCCTCTGGCCTGTACCCCAGCTTAGTATGCATAAATTTAAAAAAAAAAAAGAAACATGGATGAACCGTGAAAGAAGTCAGACACAAAGATCATCCATTGTATTCATACGAAATGTACGGAATAAGTAAATCCACAGACAGAAAGCAGATTAGAGCTTGCCTAGGACTAGAGGAGATGATTAGGGAGAAATGGATATGGAGGCTCTTTGTGGGGTGATGGAAATGTCCTAAAATTAATTGTGGAGGTGACCGAACCTCTGAATGTGCTGAAAACCATTGACGAGTATGCTTTTGATGGATGAAGTCTATGGCACGTGAACCATATCTCAGTAAAGCTGAGATTAAAAAACAAAACAAAACTGCCCTTGGGGCCCATGACTCCACTTCTAGAAATTTCTTCTAGGAATCATTCAAGTGCACAAGGACACGTTATGGAGATCTCATCACTGTATTGTTTGTGACAGTGGAAGTGTAAAGTTGACTAATTTCATTCATAGGGGGATGGGTCAGGTATAACTGTCCCTGGGAGGTAACAGTTGAACCTGGAAAACAAGAGCCAGCTTCCCTGGAAGGAACCAGGTCTGGGAGAGACTGCCAAGCCAAAAAAAAAAAGAAAAAAAAAAAGCACAAGTTAAAAAAATAAACTGACAGAACCCAAGAGATAATTTTTTTTATGCTTACAAGAACTGGGTGTAGGCCAGAGGTACGGCAGGGTGAGAGGATTTACCAGAGACAGAGTGGGGAGCAAAACAGGCAGATCAACTGAAGTACACTGCTGAGGGGAGCAGCGGGAGAGGCAGGAGAGGTCTGTTGCGCCATGTGGGAATCTCCCTGGCAGGGGATCGAACTTGTGCTGCTGTGACTGCCGATAATAATGTCATAGTGCTGAGACTTAACGCTTTGCGCCACCAGGAAGGCTCCAAAAAGGTAGATTGTGATGACATCCGAGCAGCTGGGAGGGTAGGCAGGCACTTTTAGAAGCCCAAGGTCATTGCCTGCCTGGCCCCCCATGGCCTAGCCAAGACCCCCAGACCTAGTCCCCACTAAGGCTTCCTGGTTGCTGGGCAGTTGCCCAGCCAGGGCCAAGTTCCAAAGACACTGGAAATGCAGTTCTGGCCTGGGGGCTTGATGGAGGTCCCAGCTGCCTCAGTCACAGAGACGCCCAGGGCAGGCTCTCATCCTGGCTGCCTTTACTACCAGCAAAACACCCGCACCCACGCTAACGCTAAGTGAGCGCTTTCACAAGTCGGGCACTTGTGCTTGGGGAATCCTGATGTTCATTTTATTGAGTCCTCCCGCTGACCTGAAGGGATAGGGAGAACACCTTCTTACAGAAGGCAAACTGAGGCCGGGAGCCTTAGAGAGCGGGGCCAGGTGCTGGAAACAGGTATCCGGAACAGCCTTCATCTCTGGGGCTGAACGCCCCAGACTCCTCACGTGCACGGTTCAGTGATAACCCCCAGGTGCCCAGGAGGATGGCTGCCCTCGTTCTGCAGGTGAGGACGCCGAGGCTGGGAGAGGGGGTCCCTTGCCCGCACACTGTAGTGACTCTGTGGCAGGGCCCGGCAAGGCCAGAGACTCGGCTGTTCACGGCAGGGCCAGGACGCTGCCAGCTCTGGGACCGCTCCCGGGGATGTTCACCGGTCTGTGCTGTCCCCTCAGGGGTGCGTAACGGTGACCAAAGCACTGTCACATACATCAGCTCGTTTGCGCCTTTCGTTAGACCTGAGCAGCCTCAGTCCAACTTCACTTCCCCCCATTTTAGACTCAGAGTCTGCAGGGGCAGGTGAGGAAAAGTGGGGCCTCCTGTTGTGAAGGCTCCAGGCCCTGCGGCCAGTTCTTCCTGCCCTTGCAGAGGAGACAAGAAACAGCAGCCCTCCTGGGGAGCCGGGCCCCCTCCCCAGCTGCATGGCCCTCTGCTGCCTCCTTGGGCAGCCCTAGCCCACCTCTGCCTCTCCATCAGTCAGTCACCCAGTGATGTCAAGACTCACACCGCGGACAGAGGGCCAAGCCGCTGCCAGCAGGAGGAGGGCTGTTTCCTGATTGGCCTCCTTCCAGGCACCAACCAGGCCAGGCAATCAGACACCAAGCTTAACAAACCCTTCCAAGACGCCACACAGGCCCATTTTACAGGAGAGGCAATGGCGGTTCAGAGAGATTGAGTGAGGTCTAAAGTCACACAGCCAGGAGTCTTCAGAGGTTCCTGGTAGCCAGGTTCAGCCAAAGAGGGACAAAGGAAGCAACCTGCCCAGACGCTCTGGCGGCAGGAAGGCCCCCCTCTGGAGGGCAGGCTGGAGGAGGGAGGCCTGCAGCTTGCCTGAGTCACTCACTGATCCATCCTTGCCCGGTACCTTTGTCCATTCACGGATCATCTCCACCTGCCAGTCTTTCTTGGGCACTATGGACTCAGGTGACCCAGGCTCATCTCTGCTCTCACAGAGCTCAAGGCCTAGCAGGGTGGAATGGAAAGGGAAACTGAGGCAGGCAGCAGCCACTGCTTGCCTTAGTCTGCTGATATTGATTGAGAGTCTACTGTAGGCCAGGGTGGACACTGAGGTTAGCAAGGAAACGAAAAGCACGAGCTCCCTGTCCCCCAAAGCACACAAGATCCTGGTATCCAGCTCAGAAGCTGCAGAAAAGCCTGCGCCAATGACCTGGGAACCCTGAACACAGAGGAGAATTTCTCTAGAAGCCTGGGGATGCAGCTGACCTGCTTCTCCATGAGTCACACTCGGGCCTGGCTCTGAGCTGCTGAGTAGAGATCCAGGAAGGGTAGGGGAGCCCAATGTGCCTTTCCCAGGGGACTGATCAAGGTCCTGGGGAGGCCAGAACTGCTGGGCAGGGTATGGGGTGGCCTGTCTAGGTGACTGGGAGGGCTGGCAGGGCTGGCAGGGCCGGGCAGGCAGGGTGTAGCCAGAGTCCTGGTGGGTGTGCTCCTTACAAGTGAAAGTCACTTCCCAGCCCCCCAGGCCCTGCCACACCTTTGCTCCTTTGCTCCCCACCGACAGCCCCTCTGGCTGAGAGGCAGCATTGTTGCATTCAATTCCAGCCACCTTGAGAGGTCAACATCAGTCTAAGGTGCATTTTACAGCCTAGGAACTGGGGGAAAAATCAGAAAAAGGACTTGCCCATATCATATGGTCAACCTGTGGGACAGGCAGTGAGCTGGGTGCTGCCCAACCAGTGATCAGTTTACAGCCACCCATCCCCCCCACCTTCCTGCCCCCCCCCCAGGTGGCAGCCAGAAAAAGCAACCAGACCTGGGCTTGGGGGCTGGGGAAGGACTATCCTCCACCAGGGTCAGCTGAGCTGCGGGCACAAAGGGAAACTCCCTCTCAAACTCCCCACAACACAAAAACCCCCATAGTGCTGTTAGAGGGCAAGGAGAGGGGTGCCCTAGAACCCCCAATCCTGCCTGCTCTAAATAGATTCTGCCATCTGCTGCATCAAGGCAAAACATACTCTAGTGTGTAAGACTTTAATGGAAAAGAACTTTAATACAATTAGTGTGCAATACAGAAAAGACAAAGAATATAATTTTCTAATCAAGAACCCTAAGTTACCCATACCCTTGTGGGTAAATGTCCAGCCAAACAGGGTTGGCCCAAAGCAGGGCCACTGAGGCCCGAAAACCTGTCACAAATATAAGGCACCTCCTGATGGGGACCCATAGAAAAGGGTCAGAAATGGCCAGACAAGTCTGGAAGGAACAAAATCAAAATCAAGATAAATGCAGCCATTGTTAACCTCCCCAGGGGTCTCTCACCCATGTCTGTTTCAATCAGTCTAAGACCTGGTCTCCTTCTCGCTCCCCATCTTTCTTCTTTCCTCCTCAATCTTCTCTCTAGGTTCTTGTTTGCCCTGCTCAGCTCCACCCTTCCTTGGGTGGGGCAAGAACATGGAAACCCCCTTTTTCATGGGGACTGCCCTGTTACAGTGCTGGGTTTTATTTTGGGGTTTTTGGTTTTTCTAAGTGCTCAACCTTTCCTGTCACCTGAGATGTTATAAATATTGTAAATAGCAGACAGGGTACCCCAGAACCACTCCATCTCAGTGACCAAAATGACAGATTTATACTATTTTTAAATGGAATTTTTTTTTAAATTGCCAATTCTCTTGTTGAAAAAGAGTCAAAATAGGAAAAATTTTAAAAAGGAGAATGGTGAAATAAATTATTAATTGGATATTATGTAGCCATTAAATAACTTCAAAGAAAGTGTTAACCTTGGAGACAGTGTTCAGGATAGAATGTGGTGTAAGGGCAAAGTCAGCCACAGAGTAGGATCACAATTAAAATACACACTAGACACGTATTTGTGATTTGTGTGGAAAAATAGGGTTAGAGAGAAATCCAGCCAAAGAGCCACGGCTGTTGTCTCTGGGCAGTGGGATGACCGATGATTTTTTCCTTTTTACCTTTCTGCAGTTTCTAAATTTTGCAATGAGTATGAATTGCTTTTATATTTAAACATAAAACAGAAAGCAAAGTGGGGGTCCTTACCAAAGCTCAATCCCTCCATTGCCCCCTACCCTCCAGCACAAGGAGCTGGGTGGCCAGCCCCCGTGAACTTAGGGACCCTGGCCAGGCCCCTGGGGGCTGGGGGGGGGCACAGAGCTGTGGGGAGTCTTCGGCCATCTCTGCCCATGGGAGAACCAACCAGGGGACACTGCCCTCTCAGGCTCAGGCCTGCCCCAGGCTCTCTGGAAAGATGGATTGCAGGCTGTAAATTTCCTGGCTGGGGACACTGAGAGATGACGCTCTCAAGGGCTGAGAATCAGGGCGTTCATTATCCGCTGCATGGGAGAAGCGTCTTCTTTGTTCCTGGCATTTCTCTCGGAGGTGCTCAGTGCAGCAGGCAAGCGGAGGGCTGGCCTCCGTCACTCCCGCTCTGGGAAGCTGGGGCAGGCGCTCAGCCTCCCCCAGAGAGAAGGGAGCACCAGGCCCACCTGGCCTCCTGGGGCCCTGCCAACTCCAACGCTCTGGATTCCTTCCAGCCTGCGAGGGGAAGGCCCGGGGCAGTAGCTCCATTTTAGAAAAGCCCCCTGGGTCCATTTAAGAGCAGTGTTTGAAAAAGGGCAGAGAAGCGGCTTTGCCCTGCCTCTGGCCAGGGTCTCCTCCTGCCCCCCCCCCATCTCACTCACAGGCTGTGGACCATGGCAGAGGTTTCCAAAGACGGGGTCCTGCTTTCGAGAGCCGGTAGTGGAATTGGGCGCGTTCCAAGAATGGTGCCTTCACTTCCGCCAGCAGAGATCCCAGCTGCCCTCTCCCAGTTCTAGAAGCTTCTGCCCTCTTCCTGGACTATTTTAGCAATCAGGTCACCCGTTGACTCACTCTGAGCTTGCGGTCAATTAAAACCCACAGGCCTTTTTCACAGAAAGGCTGACATCTCCTCCTCCTCCAGGTTCTGCCAGAGGCGGGGTCCTCAGGGTGAAACTAGAGAGTGAGGAGATGACCTGATGGCCCCCGGTACGTGGGCCCCCCCTTGCTCAGGCATTGCTTCAGGGCTGGTGGCCAGCGTCCTGCAGAGTGGCTGAGGGCAGGGAGGGGTCCTGCTCACAAGGACACTGGGCTGACCTGAGCACCTGTGTCCTTGGGCTGTGCCGCACGTCCCCCCTGGTCCTCACTGGCTCATGCAGTGAGCTGAGCCTCATTTAGAACAGACCTGAGTGACAACCAAGGTCACCTCGTGGTGAGCAGCAGGGCTGAGGTGGACCCTGGACTGCCCCAGCAGAGGCCTGCATGTCCCGCAGGGCAACCGACCCAGCTGACACAGGAGTTCTGGTGATGAAGCCTGGGGAAGCGCTGCACCCTGGGGCTACCCACACAGCAGGCTCCCAGGACCCCACAAAAAGCCCAAAGTCCTTAAACAGCCTGTGAGTTCTGCCCAGAGCTATCACCTCCACCTGCATCCACTCTCCCTGGCCAGCAGGGCACAGAAGCCCTGGCTGATGATCCCCCTGCTGCCTTCCAGGCTGAGGAAGCCCCCACTCCCCAATCCTCTCCCCCCACCAGTGCATCTGACAGACCACCTGCCCTGCCTGCAAACCCGGGCCAGGGCCTGCGCCAAGAGCAGAGCTCGTCTGCCCTGGGGCCTCAACTCAGCCAGAAAGACAATAGACAAGTGAAGGGCAGGTTCTGGGCGGGACAGAGAAGGCTGGCAGGAGGAGGGGAGCCGCTGCCTGAGGCCTGGAGAGCTTGGCAGGGTCCGAAGGAAAGGCAGTGCACCGCCAGCAGGGAGAGCCCAGCAGCCACACACCAAAGTGACAACACTCTAGTAGCCACCATAAAAGAGAAATAGGTGAAATTCATTTTAATAATTTATTTAATTTAATCCATAAAGTGGAAAATATTGCCATTTCAACATATCATCAATATAAAAATGAATAAGATATTTTCCACCCTCTTGTTTTGTGCCATGGCTTCGAGACCCGGTGTGTACTGCATATGGACAAGCACCTCTCAGTGCAGACTGGCCACGATTAAGGGCTCAGCAGTTCCATATGGCTGGCGGCCACGAGCGGGGCAGTGCGGGGCGACGCATGGTGGGCGAGAGGCCAGAGAAGTGAGGAGGGGTCCTGTTTGGTTTTATTCCAAGAGCTTTGAGGAGCCACAGGAGGGGCCTAAGCAGGGGTAGGATGTGATCCACTGCTGCTTTTAGAGCTGACTTCAGCGGCCACCTGGAGCGCGGGGCAGCAGGTTGGTTGCCCAGAGAAATGCCCCTGTCAGGGCCCAGGTAGCCTGGACCTCCTTGGGGCAGACAAATGTTGCTGCAGGGAAGACCGGTGAGGCCGTGAGAGGCAGCAAGAAGGAGGGGCCAGCCTTACCTTCTGCTCTTTTCTCCCAAATCCTCCCTAATACCCCTGTCCCTATCGTTGCCTTTCCCCAGGGTGAGATCAGCAGGGTTGCTGCTAACAGAGCCGAGAGGGACTCAGAAACATTTGCCTAGAATTGAGAAGGCTTTCGCTTTCCGTTTCTCACTGAGCCATGGAATTTTCAAGAGGCACTGTGTCATATTGTGACTACATGATGTCGGGGCCCACCTGCTGCTCCTCCAGCTAGTTGTGTGAACTTGAACAGGGTACTTGGCCCCTCTGGGCTTCCTTTGTCTCTGTATACTGGCAGCGTGAAGACTGTCTCTGGGTTGCATAAGAGAAGTAAAGGGGTTTATGTCTATAAAAGTGCTCAGAGCAGTCACTGATGCATAGGGGCCCTCATTATATGACTTGCTGTTAGTAGATGAGATAACTAAGGCCTACCTGGGGATAAGAAGGGACCAACTGGTCCACTGTCTCAGCCAACCTAAGGCAGAGCAGGGAGTAGAACCTAATTTCTGGCTTTTAAATGGAGTTGCCTCTCATCTGAAATTGCTGGTGGTCCCCTCATTTCTTTTTTTTTTAAGATTTATTTTTCTTTATCTATGCATACAAGAACTGGGGTGTAGGCCAGAAGTATGGGCGGTGGTTAGAGGATCTACCAGACAGAGTGGGGAGCAGAACAGGCAGACTAAAGTACACTGCTAAGGGGAGCAGTGGGCGAGGCAGGAAAGGTCTGCTGGGCCATATGGGAAGCTCCCTGGGTGGGTATTGAACTCGTGCTGCAGTGACTGGTGATAGCTTCATAGTGCTGTGACTTAACCCCCTGCGCCACCAGGGAGGCCCTAGTCCCCTCATTTCAATCACACACACAGGTATGTCATTCAGACATTTACCATGTTCCACCCACATGTTAGGAGCCATGGTGGCAACTTGGGGAGCCTCTAAGGTGGTACGAGCCCCATTTCTACAAAACCAAGGCTCTCCAGGTCAGAAAGCAACAGTTCTTTCCCAACCCCCTGAACCCCAGGAGAGGACAGTGTGACTCGGTGCAGGCAGGGCAGGGAGCGCGTGCTGCTAACAAGGTGGTGAGAACAGGGCTGGCCCAGAACTGGGAACTCCCGGCGGGGCCCCCCTCCCTGACCTGCTCTGTGATATGGGCAAAGGGCTGCACCTCACTGACCTCAGCACCCTTGGCTGCGTGGACGTGAACCCATATCATGTAAACATCCACTTTGTGGAGCCTCACATTCTCAGGTCTGACTACGGAGAAGGAACCAACCGCCAATCAGACTGATATGTGGCCTCCAAGGACATGGACCCTATGGCCCAGATATTCTGGAACACTCCTGACTGATCCATTCCTCCCCTAAGAGCCATGTGTAGACCAGACCACACATACTGGTTTGTAAGTATAATTAGTCACTATAATAAAGTTATGAGAGACTGGTCCACAGGAATTCACAGGCCAGTAACATTTCTAAAAAAACTCTGGGGAATTGGCAAAGGACTGAATATTTGTTATCCTGCCAAAGATGGGCCCTTCAAACAAAGCAATAAATGGGGGGCGGGGGTGGCTGCCCTAGTGGTGCAAAGGGTTAAGTCTCAGCACTATGAAGCTATGGGCAGCCACAGCAGCATGAGTTAGATCCCCGGCCAGGGAGCTTACCACATGGCACAGCAGACCTCTCCTGTCTTCCGCACTGCTCCTCTCAGTAGTATATTTCAGTCAATCCACCTGTTCTGCTCCCCACTCTGTCTCCAGTAAATCCTCTCCCCCCAACACATCTCTGGCCTACACCCCAGCTCTTACATGCATAAATAAGTAAATCTTTTAAAAAATAAAAAACAATAAAAATAAAAATGGCCAAAGGAGTTGAAAGACATTTCTCCAAAGACGTACAAACGGCTAACAGGTACATGAAAAGATGCTCACTACTCTTAAACATCAGGGAAACGTAGAGCCTAGTACAGGTAGCACCTCAGGTGTGAGAATGGCTATTGTCAACAATACAGGTGTTAAAAAGGATTAGGAGACAGGCCTCCCTGGTGGCACGATGGGTGGGGCGTAGCACTGCGAGGCTGTCAGGAGCCACTGCAGCATGAGTTCGATACCCAGCCAGGGAGATTCCCACATGGCGCAGCAGACCTCTCCTGCCTCACCTGCTGCTCCCCAATCTGCCTGTTCTGCTCCCTACTCTGTCTGGTGGATCCTCTCACTCCCCATACCTCTGGCCTACACCCCAGCTTATATGCATAAATAAATAAATCTTTCGAAAAAAAAGGATTGGGGGACATGGAGAAAAGAGGCCCTTGAGGAATGTTGGTGGGAATATAAAGTGGTTCAGCTACTAGGGAAGACAGTATAGAGGATCCTCAAAAAAAAAAAATAAATAAATAAAAATAGAACTACCAATGATCCAGCAGTCCCCCTTCTGGGCACTTACCCGAAAGAACTGAGATGAGGATCTTAAAGAGATATGAGCATGTCCGTGTTCATTGCAGCATTATTCCCAATAGCCAAGAGGTGAACATCCCACCCTTCCATCTATGGGTGACTGGGTAAAGAAAATAACAGTACATACACACAGTGGAATATTACTCAGCCATAAAAAACAAAGGAAACTCTGACACAGGTTATAGCATGCATGAACCTTGATGATATTATGCTGGTAAGCCAATCACAGAACAACAAATATTGCGTGAGTTCACTTGTGTGGTACCCAGAGTAGTCAGATCCATAGAAAAAGAAAGTAGATTCACAACAACATGGATGGAATTAGAAGGAATCATGCTCAGAGAAGTAACCCAGAAAGAAAGAGAAAAATATCAAATGGTTCCACTTCTAACAGGGATATAGGGGAACCAAATATGAGAGAGACACCCAGAGAGGGAGGGAGAGGACAAGGGCTCAAAATGGGGTAGAAAAGGGCACAAGGGACCATGGTGATAGGTCACAGGTGAATTGGTGGTGGGTTACCCAAGGGGAATACAAAATGTAAAAGATATAAATAACAATAAAAAAATTTGAAAAAGAAAGTAGAACAGGGATGCCAGGGGCAGAGAGATGGGGAATTGCTGTCAAATGGGTGTAGAATGTCAATCACTCTAGATGACTATGTTCTAGACACCTGTGTGTTCAGCTACCACAATAAAAAGCAAACAACAAAGTACCTTCTGCAAAAGGACATGAAACACCAATAAATAGGACGGTCATCATCTCAGAATAAAGAATTGTCATTCAGGCCTCCCCGGTGGCGCAGCGGTTAAGCGCTGCGCTGTGGAGCTGTCGGCAGCGGCGACGCGAGTTCGATGCCCAGCCGGGGAGAATCCCACATGGCACAGCAGACCTCTCCTGCCTCGCCCGCTGCTCCCCTCAGCAGTGTATTTCTGATCTGCCTGTTCTGCTACCTGCTCTGTCTCTGGTGAACCCTCTCGCCGCCCCATGCCTCTGGCCTGTACCCCAGCTTGTATGTAAAAAAAAAAAAAAAAAAAAGCTTTAAAAAAAAAAAAGAATTGTCATTCAAATTACATAGTTTTAGTTTTGTGTTGGGGGGAATTAACCACTGTATGCGTGTGTGTATTTCCTATCTCTGCTCTTTCTCTCCCCTCCCCCCAATTCATCTTCCCACCAGGTCATGTATTTAGACGTCAGGGGAGGCAGCCTCAGACTCTTCCCCCATGGCCACCTCCACTCCTTCTGCCTTGCCTTCAAGCACACTCCCACACATTCCAGGAAAGTGCTTCTCCTCCTGGCTGGCCTCACTTTGCAGTCACCCCACTGGCCTGTGAGCTCTGGAGGGCAGGGCCCCACCAAGCCCTCCACCCTTGCCCCTTCCCGCCCATCTAACTGAAACTGGAGCAAGCAGCAGCCTGGGAAATACCACAGGGTAGAAAGATTCTGACTGAGGCCTCCCTGGTGGCGCAAGGGATTAAGTCTCAATACTATGAAACTATCCACAGCCACTGAAGAGTTCAATCCCTGGGGGCTTCCCTGGTGGCGCAGCAGTTAGGCGCTGCGCTGTGGAGCTGTTGGCAGCGGCAACAAGAGTTCGACGCCCGCCCGGGAAGAATCCCACATGGCACGGGCAGACCTCTCCTGCCTCGCCCGCTGCTCCCCTCAGCAGTGTATTTCTGATCTGCCTGTTCTGCTCCCCACTCTGTCTCTGGTGGGCCCTCTTGCCGCCCCACGCCTCTGGTCTGTACCCCAGCTTGTACACATAAATAAATAAATCTTTAAAAAAAAAATAATAATAGGGCCTCCCTTGTGGCACAATGGGTTAAGCACTATGAAACTATCCAGAGCCACTGCCACATGAGTTCAATACCCGGCCAGGGAGATTCCCACATGGTGCAGCAGACCTTTCCTGCCTCGCCCACTGCTTCCTTCAGTCGATCTGCCGGTTCTGCTCCCCACTCTGTCTCTGGTGAATCCTCTCACCACCCCACACCTCTGGCCTATACCCCAGCTTGTATGCATAAATAAATAAATCTTAAAATAATAATAATAATAATAGGGCCTCCCCGGTGGCACAGCGGTTAAGCACTGCGCTGTGGAGCTGTCGGCAGAGGCGAAGCGAGTTCGACGCCCGGCAGCGGATAATCCCACATGGCGCAGCAGACCTCTTCTGCCTCGCCCACTGCTCCCCTCAGCAGTGCGTTTCTGATCTGCCTGTTCTGCTCCCCACTCTGTCTCTGGTGAACCCTCTCGCCGCCCCACACCTCTGGCCTGTGCCCCAGCTTGTATGTATAAATAAAAAATAAATCGTAAAATAATAATAATAATAACAATAAATAATAAAATAAAAAAAAAAAGAGTTCAATCCCTGGCCAGGGAGCTGCCCACATCTCCTATCTTGCCCGCTGCTCCCCTCAGAAGTGTACTTCAGTCAATCTGCCTTTTCCAGTCCCCACTCTGTCTCTGGTGAACCCTCTCAACCCCCACACCTCTGAGCTACACCCCAGCTTGTATGCATAGAAAAACAAACCTTAAAAAAAAAAAAAGAAAAAGAGGTCCATCAAGGAAGCCCCTACCCACCCTGAAGACCGTTCTGTATTGAGGGCACCTCTCTCTGTCCCGCCTCACAGCCTGGGGGAAGAGTTGGGGGAGGAAGTAGGGAGATACTCTGGAAAGATCCTCTCCTGAGAAGACCCAGAACTGGAACAAATGGCAGGAAGAGACTGAGCTGCTGGGCGCTCAGAACCACAGACATATTGGGAGTTCAGAGGCCCACAGCCCCTGCTGGAACAGTCCCTGCCCTCTCTCTCTCCCCTCAGGGCTTGCCCCTGTCTCAGCCCCATCTGCCAACCACAGGGAGCCCAAAGGGCAGAAGTGGCCTGGGCTTCAGACCTGGCTGCCAAAGGCGGCTCCACGGCCACCGGCCCCCACAGGGGAGCCCCAGCCACAGAAGGTCCTGGGCAGAGGCCCAGGAGGGGATCCGAGGGACGTGTGAGAGAATGGGAGACTCAGACAGCCCCTTGAAAAGCACATACTGGTCTTCCTGCTCCATCTTTCACTCAGTCACCACCCTCCGCTTCAAGCCCCCTGGGACTCGGTGCCATCAGGTAAAGAGAGCAGCTGACCAGCCTTGCCTGGCTGCCTGCAGACTGCCTCACCCTGCACTCAGCTGCACCTCTTCTCTGGCCATTTGACTCTATTTGCAATGATACGTTTATTTGTGGGGCCTTCCTGGTGATGCAAGGGATTAAGTCTCAGCACTATGAAGCTATCCACAGCCACTGCAGCATGAGTTTGAACTCCCGAAAAGGAGCTGACCCACATGGCTCAGCAGACCTCTCCTGTCTCACCCACTGCTCCCCTCAGCAGTATGTTTCAGTAGATCCACCTGTTCTGCTCCCCACTCTGTCTCCGGTGAATCCTCTCACCTCCCACACCTCTGGCCTTCACCCCAGTCCTTGTGTGCATAAATAGGTAAGTCTTTTTTAAAAAATCATAACAATCCACTTATTTGTGAGACTCTTCAAGGGCCCAGGGACAGGTCTGCTTTTACTCACTGTAGTGTACCCAAAGTGAAGCAGAGAGTCTGGTGAGAGAGCTTCTCAGAGCTGTCTGCTGTGGAATAGATGAAGAAGCTGAGAGGAAGGTGAGGGAGGGGGGCAGCAAAAGGTTCAGTGACCAGACAGACCTGGGAGGCAAGGCTAGCTGAGGGCCAGTGTGTGTGACGCAGAGCCCCTCACTGTGCCACCCGCTCAGCCTTGGCAGCTCCGAGGTCAGTGGGCCTAACCACACCCGCCCACTCCCACCAGTGCAGAGCATCTGCCGTGTGTTCAGAGAAGACTGGCTCTTTCATATTAAAAAAAAAATCTATCCCGGGCCTCCCTGGTAGTGCAGCGGTTGAGCGCTGCGCTGTGGAGCTATTGGCAGCGCGCGATGAGAGTTCAACGCCCAGCCAGGGAGAATCCCACATGGTGCGGCAGACCTCTCCTGCCTCGCCCGCTGCTTGCCCGCTGCTCCCCTCAGCAGTGTATTTCTGATCTGCCTGTTCTGCTCCCCACTCTGTCTCTGGTGAACCCTCTCGCCGCCCCACACCTCTGGCCTGTACCCCAGCTTGTATGTATAAATAAATAAATCTTTAAAAAAAAAATCTATTGGGCCTCCCTGGTGGCGCAGCGGTTGAGCGCTGCGCTGTAGAGCTGTTGGCAGCGGCGACGCGAGTTCGACGCCCAGCCCAGCCGGGGAGAATCCACATGGCACAGCAGACCTCTCCTGCCTCGCCTGCTGCTCCCCTCAGCAGTGTATTTCTGATCTGGCTGTTCTGCTCCCCATTCTGTCTCTGCTGAACCCTCTCGCCACCCCACACCTCTGGCCTGTACCCCAGCTTGTATGTATAAATAAATAAATCTTTAAAAAAAAAGATTCTTAAAAAAAAAAAATCTATTCCTTTATTTTAAGTACTAGACACTGTTGAGGAAGTGACCCACTTGATCTCATCTTGGAATTTGTGTTTAAATGAAATAAAAAGGGAGTGCAAATTGGCTCAAACTTTTTTGGGAAAGAGACTTAGTTGCAACCTGTCTGCATGTAAAATACTCATGTCCACCAACCCGGCCCATGTGCTTCTAAAAATCTGTCCTACAGAGATTATGCTATATTTGGATTTATCTGGTATTCAGGTGAAAAATTAAGCAAGCTGTTGTTATTAAAACAATACAGTCTTTAAGGCAGAAAAAGCAAGCCGGAAAACATTCAGTATTTTTAGTACTGACCACCAGGGGGCGCCCTTGGGTCAGGGGTTCCATCAGGTTAGCCCAGAGCGCCTGTATTTAAATGACAAAAATGACGCCCTTCTAAGGACATGCTGGTCTTTTTAATTAGTCGCATCCTTGATGCTTTTGTCATAGACAGTATCTACAAGTTTTGTATCCTCTCTGCCCTTACTCACAATGACCCTTTTCAAAAACCAAAACAAACAACCCCCCCAATTCTCGCTCTTGTACCTTTATATTGCTCTGCTGGCACGTTTCTGTCAGTTCTTCCTCTCCCCAAGCACCTTGGTTAGAATTCAGTTTGTTAGGGCCTCCCTGGTGACGCAGCAGTTAAGCGCTGCGGCGATGCGAGTTCAACGCCCGGCCAGGGAGAATCCCACATGGCGCAGCAGACCTCTCCTGCCTCGCCCGCTGCTCCCCTCAGCGGTGTATTTCTGATCTGCCTGTTCTGCTCCCTGCTCCGTCTCTGGTGAACCCTCTCACCGCCCCATGCCTCTGGCCTGTACCCCAGCTTGTATGAGTAAATAAAAAATAAATCTTAAACAAAACAAAACAAAAAAGAATTCAGTTTGTTAGAAGTTGGAATTGTGCAATGAATTTCATGGACTTTGTGATAATCTTAACAATGTACTTATGCATCTGTAGAAACTTACATAAAATCTTACTCTCCTATGAACAGCAGGAAAACAGGCCCTGCCCAGCCAAGGAGTGGGGAGAACCTGGGGACCCAGAGTAACAAAAGGAAAGTAAATGAAATAAAGCCTGACCCTGGGCTCTCTCGCCCTGTGACCGCCTCTGCGTTTGCCTCTATGTCCACGCCTCCAAGTCTCCCCTCCCGTCTTCTGCCGGCCTGCCTCACCCTGCTCCCCGGGCCCGGTCTGCATCTGCCCCCTGCCTCAAGTGTGCGGGCTGCTGCCGTGCTCCAGTTCCTACACCCTGCTCCCATCCACACAACACTGTCTCTGCCCCAAGGAGTCCAGGGCATGGCATCTCTCTGGGGGCGGGGGCACTGCTTGTGCTGGGGGTCGGTGACAGCAACTCGGGGTACCTCCTCACAGGACCCATTCTCCCACCAGAGACTCCTTCTGAGATTCAGGGTGCCTACCAAGTTTTCCTCTGGACCCCCACTACTTCACAGCTCTCTCGCCAAAGGCTGGGGGGCTTCCTGCAGCACTGTGCCTAGGTCAGGGCCAGACCCCATTCCCCGAGCACAGTCATCGCCCTTGGGTTCTCCATCATGCCCTGCATCAAGCAGCCGCCCTGAGAGGCACTGGGCACAGCCCACACTCTCTCCAGGCCTCCGTGTCACAGGCCAGAGGGGGTCCAGCCCCACAGCTTGAAATGAATATTTTTCTGTTCCCAGAGGTTCTCATTCAGCTAGCCTTTCAGAGAGAAAAAAGGAATGAAAAAGAATCGTCCTTTTTCCTGGCAATGGCAATTCCTGAGGACTGGACGCTGAGCAAAAAAGCTCCATTTTGGAAGGGGTGGGGCCTGGAGGGCAGCGGGGAGGGGGCACGAGACTGTGACAGCCTGGACGCTGGACTGATTCCCTCGCCCCTCAGCGCTCCAGGGGGAGCCAGGAAGCCTTGGCACAACACGGTTCTGGCCATGCTGCTGCCGCCCCCTTTTAAGTCCCTCTGGCCTTTCCAGCCCTCCAGGAGCAGCACTTGGCACGGAGAGCCAGGTTCTTTGACACCTGGTACAGTGGTTCATTCATTCATTCAACAAACATTCACTCAGTGTCGAGCTCCAGGTTAGGGAAAGGGCGGACACACAAACACATTACACCCTTGTCAAGTGTCGTAAAGAACGATCCAGAACCTATGTATCCAGAGGAGTCGGGAGGGCCTCCTGGAGGAGGTGACACTTGAACTGAGATCTGACTAGACTGAGGAGCTGCAGGAGGCTGGAACAGCAGAGGGAGCGACTGGGAGAGAAGCTGGTGATAGAAGCAGGGGCTGGATCCTGTGGGGCTGCCGGACAAATGAGGACGTCGAGGCACCGACCGGGACACTCACAGGTGGCTGTGCAACGAGTGAGGTGCCCCTCCCAAGTGCCCCCACGCGGGGCAGCCAGCCTTCTGTTCAACTGGTTTGAGATCACCTGGAGCAGGATTCGTGTCGCCCCAGGGTCTCCCAGGACAGAAGCACCGTCTCCATCTCGGGGCCCGTGTCTGGCATGCAGTAGGGGCTCAACCCGCGACTATTGGGAGCGCGGTCTGGTGTCTCCGGGAGGAGCCCGGGGCCTGGGCTTGGGAGAGAGCCGCAGGCTGCTCTGACCTGCACCCTGAGCGGAACTGGACGGCAGGGCCAGTCTTGCAGCAGCTGCATCCCCGAGGCTCTGTCTTTCCTGGCCCTCAGCGGCAGCCATCACAGCAGTGTCAGCGCGTAGCGGCACTGAGAGCGTGTGTGCCCCCCAAAGAGCTCAGAACCCAGGTCCTCCCGTGGATTTCAGACTCCATGTGGGCTTCACCCCCCATTTCCATCCCTCTCTCCAGCGCCAGCTGGAAGCCCAGCAGGGAGGGTCCAGGACGTCCTCCATGCCTTCTCTGATGTGGCTTCCCTGGCTCTCCTCGCCCCCTCGCTGGTGCCTAGGGAAGAAAGCCCCAGCGGAGACAGGACCCAGCAAGTGCATATCAAGCATCTCCCAGGCTTGGGGCCTTCTAGAAAGCTGGGCTGGGGGAAGCGTGGTGGAGAGCGCTCTGGGCCTCCCCGTGGGCTGGTTATCAGCCCTCGCAGGGAACAGAAACCACCGTCCCGGATATGGCAGGTGTGAGCGGGGAGGAAGTGCGCAGTCTGCAGCCTGCTCCTTCCCAAGCCGTCTGGCTTCTCCAGGGGCTCTGGGGTCCTCAAGTGACTGCACAGGGGTTTGGCACGGAGAGGAGGGGGCAGGCCTGACTGGGAGGAGAAGACCTTGACCCAGATGCTCCTGAGCAACTAGATTTTATGGGCCCTCCAGGGGCGGCTGCTTCCCCTCCTCCACCGCCCACAGCAGCAGCTCGTGCAAATTGCTTCCAAGTGTTGATAATTACAGCGGGCAATCTAATCAACACCCGAGAGGGAGCGAGCTGGGCGCCTCCTTCCGCAGCCTCCCCGGCCCTCAGCACTGGAGAAGCATGTGGGTCATGCGCCCCCTTCTCCGAGGCCTGGGCAGGCCGGTGACTGACCCAGGATCATGCAGACCCTTCCAGGTAAAGCGGGGGTTAGGGCTGGGTTCCCCAGGCTGAGCTCAGCGAGCAGGCCTCTCCCTCCGGAGCTGAGCAAGGCTCAGGGGCCAGTCTCGGGGATGGGCCGCTTGGCCAGCCCGTGTACGGCCTCCCTCAGAGCTCGGTCCTAGCGATTCTGGAAGGAGAATGTTGATACTATTAGGATTTCAGAAGCATTTAGTTTAAACCTCTCCTGGTATAGATGGGGTAACAGAGGAGCAGAGAAGGGGCACCATTTGCCCAAGACCACGCCACAGGTCACAATCAGTGCCCCCCACCCCCCCCCAGTCATGACCCTCTGGTGCACGCTAAGGAGACTTTTCCTTCAAGTTCACCGCCTGCCCTCCAGGAGGCAGGACAGTGTGAGGCATGCTTTGGCCTTGGCATTCTGGTTTGAAGCTTCATTCCCCCAAATGATTGCTCTGTGACTTCGGGCAAATTAATTCCCCCCTCTGAGCCTATGTCCTCATCCGTAAAAATGGGAGAAATAGTAACTGCTTCTTAATATCGTAGTAAGAACTCCATGAAATAAGGGGTCTGCTCCTGGGCCCCTGGTAGGGGTGAGGGCCTGCTGAGCCTCAGAGGTGGCCACATGGGCCACGTGTCCCGTTTCTCTTCTCCCTCTGAGAGGGTGAACACCCAAGCTCGGAGATGTGCATCTTCTGCCCTGGCTTTGAGACAGGCTTGAAAATGCTCCCAAGTCAGCCACAAGCACAGGGCCTCTCTCTGAAATGTTTTCTCTGAAGGGGTAGTTGACCGAGCCGGTGACAGGTGACAGATTCTCTAGAGAGAGAGCTCTCCCTGGGACTGGAGCATGGCTGGAGAAGGCAGAATCCCACCTCATTTCTGCTGCCCTGGTATCCAGAGAGCCAGTATATGCCCCTCCCCCCAGTGCCTCCTGGCTGCAGAGGCCTGCTGGGTGGAGGGTTCTTGGGGAGTAGCCCTCTCCCCCTCCCACAGACACATGTCTGCTGAAGGCAGCGTGAGGCAGGCAGTGGAGCTGAAAGCTGCTGACAGCAGGCCTCTGAGGGAAGGAGGGGGAGAAGGCAAAGAAAAAAGGAGGAGAAAGACTGGGTGGGTCCTGTCCCTCCCCCACAGCCCACGCTGGACAAGCTAAGAAAAGCTCTGGGGGAGAAAAACCGCCAAAGATGCACAGTTGCCCTCCCCACCAGCCTGAGGCCCTTCCTTCCCTGGAGCCAGCTGCCCCAGGCAGATTAGTGTTCGGCTCCGGAAAAGCTGGCCCCACACACCAGCCCACTGGAGGCTGCCAGCTGAGTCAGCCTCTCTACCTGTCAGGAAATCATTCATAAAAAATGACACCTCCCCGCTCGCAGCCTCACCCAGCCACTGTCCCCGGCCAGCCCCACAGCCACACCACCTCCAGCCCTCCCACCCTTCCACACGAAGGAAGTCTCCTTGGGAATCAGTATTGAGGGGCAGCAGAGGCACAGAAGGGTGAGGACATCTCTCAATTTTGGTTTTTTTTTTTTAATTTATTTTTTATTTATACATACAAGTTGGGGTACAGGCCAGAGGCATGTCGCCACTGCCAACAGCTCCACAGCGCAGCGCTTAACCGCTGCGCCACCGGGGAGGCCCGACATCTCTCAATTTTGAACAAATGTCAGCCACATGGCTTCCAAAAGATTTTTTTTTTTTAAGATTTATTTTTTATTTATACATACAAGCTGGGGTACAGGCCAGAGGTGTGGGGCGGCGAGAGGGTTCACCAGAGACAGAGTGGGGAGCAGAGAACAGGCAGATCAGAAATACACTGCTGAGGGGAGCAGCGGGCGAGGCAGGAGAGGTCTGCCACGCCATGTGGGATTCTCCCTGGCAGGGCGTCGAACTCGCGTCGCCGCTGCCGACAGCTCCACAGCGCAGCGCTTAACCCCTGCGCCACCGGGGAGGCCCTTCCAAAAGATTTTCACTGTCCTGGCCACACCCCATTGGGGGGGCACGTCTGAATCTTCAGGTCCTGTAGGAATAGCTGGAGACACCCAACACACCTGCCTAGACTTAAGGAGACTGAGACGTGGGCCACTGGGCCTGCCTGCCCACAGAGGGAAACTAAGGTGCACAGAGGGGAAGGGACTTGCCCTAGGTCACATGTGAGTTCCAACTTGAGTCCCACGTCCCACGTGCAGCTGATATTCCACATTGTTCTCACTCCCCATCTCCCAAACCCTGAAGAGCTCTTACCTGGCTGATCAGACACAGCTTGCTCTCCTGCTGAAGAATTTAGTTCCTTGTCACAGCCCTGCATCTCTGAACCCTGCTGACCTCTATTCTCTTTACACTGCCCCTGATCTCCTTTTCCACTCAATCTAGGCTCCTGGTTTCTAAAAACACAGCAAGCAAGCCCCAAGGTCTTTGCACTTGCCACCCGTTCTGTCTTTCATTCATTATGTCAGGCTCTTTATCCTGCAGAATGAGGTTCCTTGTCAGCTCCGCAGAGAGACCTTCCCTGACCACCATGAGAACACATGTGATATTATACCCTAAACTTGCAGGAAGATAGTTCCCGTCCTAACCCACATTACAGGTTGACACAAACTTCTTTACCTATTGTCTGTCTCCCTCCCCAAGCAGAGTAAGCCCAGGAGGTTGGTTTTGCTTACTATGGTGTCTCCAAGGCCTAGCATTAGGCTTGGTGCAAAGTAGACTCTCGATAAATATTTGTTACGTGAATAATTGAATGACTTCTCCTTGTACACAATCAACTCCTCAGGCTGGCACACAAGTACCTCTATCCTCTGAGCACAAGTGGTCAGCACATGTCTTCATTGATGAGACAGACTTGTTCTAACCCTGGGGGGCGGGGGGTGAAGGTGGAGCCCAGGTCCAGTAAGTGCCCTGTCAGCAAGGGCCAGGGTGGACAGTGGACAAGAGCGAGCTGTGAGACTAACACCACGACCCACTGTTCCTGCAGGCCTCGCCCCGAGAGTGGCAGAGCATCGAGAGACACGTGCTGTTTCCTGAGAAGTGTTTTCTGCTGCATCTGGGTCACCCTCTGATCATCCTATCAGGCCCCGCCAGGACTCAGACCGACATTAGGAGACAAGGTGAATCTACCCAAATGATAGGATCAATTTCTCCAAATGTTCAGACCACTCAGGGAGCCTGTGAAAAAGGCAGGTGTCCTGACCCAGGCTGCTTTCTCCGGGCTGGGGGGATGCTGAGGCACACAGCAAGGACTGCAGCCACTGCAGTCCCTGACCCGTGCATTGGAGCTACCAAGGAACATCTGAAAACACTGATGCAGCCCCTGCTGCTCCAGAAATCCTGATTCTGGGGCCTGGGCTGCTGGCCTGACGTCGGTGTTTTTCTGACGTTGCCCAGTTGATTCTCTGGAGTGGGCAGAGTTAGAATTGCTGCCCAGATCCTTGCTTTACAGTCTATCTTAGCTGCCCCCACACAGAGGACCTGCACCGTCTTGTGGGAGGACATCTAGGGTCAAGGCCGCCCAACTGCGGTCACCAGCACTGTCATGGAGACAGACTAAGCACTTACTGGGGGCTGTGCTGCTCGACACACCCCTTGCCCTTGAGGCCTTCACTCCCACTTGCGTTAAGCTGGAGGCAGCTGCTGTGAGGAACGCAGACAGACCTTGAGGGCAGCCCGGGTGCTTCCCTCACGCTCCCGCTTAGGCCTGTCCTGGATGCCCTTGGGGCCTAGCCCTAAGGTTCGCCTGGTGGGATCTGGCCTCTGCCTTCTTCCTGGCCTTCTCTTCTGAGGCCTCTGACACTCACCTTGGGCTCTGGCATCTTAAATCACCTCTAGTTCTTCCATACGTGCCGTGCCCTTCCCTTCCCTCGGCTGCCATCACCCCATCATACCTGCTGGCCTAGCCCCGTTGCCACCTCTCAGAGGCTTAGTCTCTGACTTAGCTCCCGCTCCACGGGGCCCCCTGTGGGGTCTGGCACATGGCCCTGGAGCCACTGTCCACCTCCCTGAGAACAAGGCTGCATAGCGGGCACCTGACACATGCGCACATGGGGGGCTACAGGGGCAGATCAGGGAGGGCAAGCTGCGCTTTCAGGTTCCTCTGGCCAGGCTCCCAAGGCTTCTTAGAAGATGGTTGGCCTCAGCAAGGTGGTGAGAGAGGAGACTACTTAGTACCAACCCGTGAGTGGAAAGTCAGGAACTAATAGGCTAGAAATGACCAAGAGATGCCCTGTCACTAGCTAAAGTCCAGCTGTACCATTTGCCTGCTGTGGGTCTCTGGGAGAGCTGCTCAACCTCTCTGGGCCTCAGCCGTCCCATCTGTACAATGCAGATGATCACAGTTCTGGCTCAGGGTTGCTTGAAGCAGTAAAACAGGCCAATGTATATAAAGCACTTAACGCAGCGTCTAGCATAAGGAATCACTCAGCAAATGTTGGCAGTTGTCACTGTTATTGCTTTATTACTCGTGGAACACCCGTGATGAAAAGGCCTTTTAGAGGTCATCAGAATTAAACTCCTGCATTTTTATGGTCAGGGGACCGACGCAGAAAAGACGGTCTCGCTGGCAGTCTGTCCAGTCCTCAGGGCGGGACCAAATCGACAGGTCCCCTTCAGCACCACTGGGGAGCGGGGTGGGGGGCTGCTGGGGGCGAAGGGGCCGGCAGGATGCCAGCCAGGAGTTTCTGAGGACTGGGAGCCTGAGGAGTCCCAACCTTTCGGCTCTGTTTCAGGCAAAATCGTTGAGCATATTTTAGGATCAGCAAAAACCCACAATGCCTTTGGCTGAGCACTTTCCCTCTTCTTGTGAAGCCCAGGGGTATTTTCTAGGAAATTGAGTCCATCTGTTTCTGATTCATTTGTACTTAACTCATCACCAAGCTGTTTTGTAAGAGCACTTTGATGTGAAAGCCTCCTTATTCCATAAGCCTCTCTAAGTCTTTATTTAGTCAACAGTAGGTAAACGGCCTCTCCAAAGAGGCCAGAGGCAGCTTCTTCATCTCCCTCAGAACACAGGCCTTGGGAAGGGAGAATGTAGCCTGGACCCCCTTCTCTGGGGCTTGTTTGGGCCAAGCACCACCTGGGAGTCAGAGCCAGAGAGAAACGTCCCTCATCACTTACCAGAGTAGAAAGGCATGACAGCGTCAGAACCGAACAGTGCACATCCGCCCCCCACCCCGACCAGAACAGTCCTTTTTTTCCTCTGGGGAAGGAACACAGGTATTTCTGGTTGATCCTCTCTTGTCCTAACCATTGCCACCTAAATGTACTCCAGAAGTAAGTAAAACACAAAATAAGAATATCCAGCAGCCAAAGGCTAGACAAACGAGACAAACGGACAGCAAATTTCTAAGGAGAGCAGGAACAAGAGTGAATCCATATGATGATGAAGTGCTAAAAGCAAGAAAGAAACAGCTCCAATCCCCAAGCCTTGCAGCCAAATCCCTGCCTAACAGTCTGCAGGCCCTGATCAATGGCCCTGACTCAATAGATTATATTTGTGACAAAATTCCAATACAAGAGGACAGGAGCCGTTCCTGGACTTCATGACGGGATCTGAACTACAGCAAATGGGAATGAGGACATAATCTCTTCTTGTATGGAAATAGGGTCCCTGCAAAGACCAACTGTCAGTGATCTGTGTACACAGCTTATGGCTCCATTCCCCAGGGCCCAGTGGAGCCCAGCAGAGCCCAGGCCCATAGGAGGCGCTCTGAGAATGCTTGTGGAGCCGGGGAGCAAGGGCTTCCGCTACTCGGGAAGATGGCCCCGCCCGCCACCTTACAAGATAGACTTGTCTATGCTCTGTGTCTACTGTCTGACCAACAATCAAACCAATTGCCCCAGATTCTTCTTCTTCTTTCTTTCTTTGAAAGACTTATTTATTTATGCATACAAGTACTGGGGTGTAGGCCAGAGGTGTGGGGTGGTGAGAGGATTCACCAGAGGCAGAGTGGGGAGCAGAACAGGCAGATTGACTGAAATACACTGCTGAGGGGAGCAGCGGGCAAGACAGGAGAGGTCTGTTGCGCCATGTGGGAATCTCCCTGGCCGGGGATCGAACTCGTGCTACAGTGGCTCTGGATAGCTGCATAGTGCTGGGACTTAACCTGTTGCACCGCCAGGGAGGCCCTCCAGATTATTCATCTAAAGCCAGGCAATTTGTTAAGAGTCCTCATTTCTTTTCAAGGAGCAATAAGACCTGTTCCTGGGTGGAGGAGGGCAGAAGGGGCGCTGGCTTACGCCAAGTAGTTAGGGGCTCCTCAACTGAAAAACAAGGCTCTTCTCAAGAAGCCCACAGGCTAGTCGGGCAGAGGACTTTGGAGACAAATCCTAACCATTACTAGATAGTGAGTAGCTCACCCATCAGTGGAGCAGGCGCAGGGCTGATTCATCCAATTCATCCAATTTGTCCAATACCCTGTGGGGCAAGAACTATACCCACCTTATAAATGGGGAAGTCGAGTCCCAAGAGGTCAGGAATATGCCCACGATTAAGGAATTGGTAAGCAGAGGAGCCAGCTTGGAACCCAAGTGTCTGAGTTCAGAGCCCACACTTGGGACCCTTGCAGCAGACACGTGAAGGGGTATTCGAGGGGTGTTTGTTAGGACCCACAGCTCTCCGGGGAGGCCCTAGATGCTCATCTTGAAGTGTGGGGAAATACTGCAGGCCCGAAGTAAGAAGAGGCAGATGGCCTCCTGGCTTGGCAGCCATCATCAGTCCAGCAGATTTGACCTCTGGTGTAGGCCACCTGCCGGGAGACAGTGGAGAGAGTGGGCACAGGCAGGGCCAGGCTGTGTGGCTCATTGTGCAAAGAAGGCTGCCATTTACACTAGGCACCAGAGTATGGCATTTGCATGGGAGGCTGACATGAGACTGACATAATTCAGGAAATAGACTGGATTCTGGAAACTGCTGTGAAGCCGAAGGTTGGGTCATCAGGAAGCCACTGATAGAGTCCAGGTGGGGCGGAGGACCTGAACTGGGCAGGCCAAAAAGCTCTTTGGTCAGAATCTGCCCAGTGGCCAACTGGGAGCAACTTTTTCAGAGCACCCTGCCTGACACTAGCACTCCCAGGCAGCACTGGCCACTGGCTAGTGACCATAGTCTCCAGGCCTCCACACCCCCATCTGCATGTGAGTGGATTTAACTAGACTTATGTTCGGCGCCTTCCTGTACTGACATTCTGCAAATTCATTTTATATTAGATTCTCATCCATCTCGGGCACGTGAGGCATTCAGACAGCTGGACACATTTGGGGCACTCTGTCCAGAGGCACTGATTTGCTCTTCTTTAGAACTTATGGACAGCAAGTTTGCATGAATTAGAACAATCCCTGTTGAGGTCAGCTTGGCACTGTGATGGTTTTGTGTGTTAACTTGGCTGGGCCACTGTGCCCAGATATTTGGTCAAACATTACTCTGGATGTTTCTGTAAAGGTGTTTTTCAGATAAGTTTAACATTTAAATCGGTGGACTTTTTTAAAATCAGAGTCAAGGGGGCCTCCCTAGTGGCACAGAGGTTAAAGACACAGTGCTATCAAGCTATCACCAGCCAAAGCAACATGAGTTTGAGTTTGATCCAGAAAGCTGACCCAGGTAACACCTCTCCTGTCTACCCCACCCACCACACCTCTGGCCTATAACCCAGTTCTTATATGCATAAATAAATAAATCTTAAAAAAAAATTAACAAGGGGGCCTCCCTGGTGGTGCAGCGGTTAAGCACTGGGCTGTGGAGCTGTCAGCAGCAGCGATGAGAGTTCGACGCCCGGCCGGGGAGAATCCCACATGGTGCGGCAGACCTCTCCTGCCTCGCCCGCTGCTCCCCTCAGCAGTGTATTTCTGATCTGCCTGTTCTGCTACCCACTCTGTCTCTGGTGAACCCTCTCGCCGCCCCACAGCTCTGGCCTGTACCCCAGCTTGTATGTATAAATAAATAAATCTTTAAAAAAAAAAAAAAATTAACAAGGGCCTCCCTAATGGCCTAGGGGTTAAGACTCAATGTTACCATCGTGAAAGCCCACAACAGACTGAGTTCAATTCCCAGCCAGGAAGCTGACCCACATGGCACAGTGGACCTCTCCTGTCTTGCCCGCTGCTCCCCTCAGCAGTGCATCTCAGTAGATCTGTCTACTCCCCGCTATCTCTGGTTAATCCCCTCACCCCCCTCCTACGACACCTCTGGCATACACCCCAGTTCTACACAAAAATAAATAAAACCTTTAAAATAATAAAAAATAAAATCAGAGTCAAGCAGATTCCTCTCCATAACGGCTTGGCCTCATCCAATCAGTTGAAGGTCTTAATAGAACAAAGGTCACATCCCCTGGGAAGGAGGAATTCTGCCAGCAGACTGCCTTCCAACTGGATCTGCAATTCTTCCCTGGCGCCCCAGCCTGCCAGCCTATGCTGCAGACTTTGGATTTTTGTGTTACAGAGACACATGTATGTGTATACTAACGTGTATATATGTGTGCGCACACACACACATGCTCTTGGCTCTGTTCCTTGCAGAACCCTAATGCTGGCATATTTGTCAAAACCATAAATGCTGGTTATGACCCCACACATCAGAATAGCCTACAAGCACAAACACATGCAGACTCTATGTATTGATATGGAAAGAGCTCCAAGATACATAACACGAAAGAGTAAAAATTAAAATTCCCATTGCTGATGGGGGAGGGGGAACTTCTGGAAGGACAAGGAGACAGCAGGGGAACTGAGTAAGTGCCTATACGCTCGGATTTTTTTTTTTTTTTAATGCATACAAGAACTGGGGTGTGTGTGTGTGAGAGGATTCACCAGAGACAGCGTGAGGAGCAGAACAGGTGGATCTACTGAAATACACTGCTGAGGGGAGCAGTGGGCTAGACAGGAGAGGTCTGCTGTGCCATGTGGGTCTGCTCCATGGCGGGGATCAAGAATCTTTTTTTTTTTAGATTTATTTATTTATGCATACAAGCTGGGGTACAGACCAGAGGCGTGGAGTGGCGAGAGGGTTCACCAGAGACAGAGTGGGGAGCAGAACAGGCAGATCTATGGAAACACACTGCTGAGGCGAGCAGTGGGCGAGGCAAGAGAGGTCTGCCCCCGCCATGTGGGAATCTCCCCGCCATGTGGGAATCTCCCCGGCTGGGTGTCGAACTGGCCGAACTGGCCGCTGCTGACAGCTCCACAGCACAATGCCCAACTGCTGCACCACCTGGGAGGCTCAGATCAGGAATCTTGCTGTTATTGCCGTGGCTGGCCATAGCTTTGTAGTTCCCAGACTTAACCCCTTGCGCCACCGGGAACACCTACTCTTGGATATTCTTTGACCCAGCAATTCACTTCCACTGGCATAAATATACTTCTGTGCATACAAACATATTCAGCTGCAGCACTATTTGAGAGAATTTATATAAGAAGCTAAATACCCATCAGTGGACACAGGTTAAATAAATCATGCATTGAAGAAGATGTGGAATGATTTCTAAGGCAAGGGGTAAAAAGGTACAGATGCTGTGTGTACACTGTGCTACCATTTGTGCATGGAGAAGAGCACACTCTATATAGTTTGGCGACAGCACTCCAGAAGAACCCAGAATCAACTGAGGGTGGCTACCTTTGGGGAAAGGAACTAGGTAACTGGGAGGCAGATGAGAAGGGAATTCCTTTACACAGTACTTTCTGAATCATGGGCATGGATTCTCTACAGAAAATCTTTAAACATTTCTGGAGACGAAGAAGTCACATGGAGAGGGAAGAGGCTGAAGTCACCTGAACACAAATCCTTTACATGTTGCAACTTTCGTGAACCTTTTAACCTGAGTTTCTGCTGAACTGCTTCTTAGGGATTCCAACTTTGGACCACAGTCAGTGTCACTGAAGACCTCTGGCCTTCACCAAAACCAGGAAGAGAATTTCTGAAGATAAGAACACCTAGTTTAGGGGCCTACCTGGGGCGCAGCGGTTAAATGCTGCGCTGCGGAGCTGTCGGCAGCGGCGACGTGAGTTCGACGCCCGGCCTGGCAGAATCTCACATGGTGTGGCAGACCTCTCCTGCCTCACCGGCTGCTCCCCTCAGCAGTGTATTTCTGATGAACCCTCTCGCCACCCCACGCCTCTGGCCTGTACCCCAACTTGTATGTATAAATAAAAAATAAATCTTTAAGAAAAAAAAAAAAAGAACACCTAGTTTAACCCATGCATGAAGACAACTGGATACAGGCCTTTTCTTTTTTAATATATATTTTTATTGTTATTTATGTCTTTTACATTTTGTATTCCCCTTGGGTAGCCCACCACCAATTCACCCGTGATCCATCTCCATGGTCCCTTGTGTTCTTTTCTATTCCATTTTGTGCCCTTTTCCTTCCCTCCCCCTGCCTCCCCCCAGCCCCCCCGCCCCGCTGATTGTCTCTCTCCTATTTGGTTTCCTTATAGTCCTATTATAAGTGAAACCATTCGATATTTTTCTCTTTCTTTCTGGCTTACTTCACTGAGTATGATCCCCTCTAATTCCATCCATGTTGCTGCAAATTGCATGTGTTTATCTTCTTTGAATGCTGAATAGTATTCCATTGTGTATATGTACCACATCTTCTGGATCCAATCATCTATTTTTGGACATCTGGGTTGCTTCCATACCTTTGCTATTGTGAACAGTGCCGCAAT
>PVIJ01015499.1:0-36284 GCA_004024925.1 Scalopus aquaticus
CAGAAAGAAAAAGAAAAATATCGAATGGTTTCACTTATAACAGGACTATAGGGAGGCCGGGTGGGAGAGAGACACTCAGCGGTGGGGAGGGTGTGGGTGGGGGGAGGAGAGGATAAGGACACAAAATGGAAGAGAGGAGAATACAGGGGACCATGGAGATGGATCACGGGTGAATTGGTGGTGGGTTGCCCAAGGGGAATACAAAATGTAAAAGACATAAATAACAATTAAAAAAAAAGTATGCAGAAAAAATACATACATGTACACAGGTCCAAATTTAAGAGTCAGCCACCAATTTTCTGAGTTTGAAGGACACATAAGACAAATAAAAACAGACCATCTCTCTAAAGTTGTCTCCAAATTATTCTTACATTGACGCATTATTTCACATCATCAGTCAACAATGAAAATCCTAGGAAGGCAAACTAGATCTCCATGATTAAAGTAAATTGAAATTCCTAGGATGGTAAATCCTTTCTTTTTGATTGGAACAAAATCAAAAATTGCAAGAAGGAATGGACATGCTTAACCGCTCCTGGGAACGAAACATTAGCAAGGAGTTTTAGAGAGCTGCTTAGAAATCCATTTGTGCCTGTCAATAACATCTACCTTTTCAAGCTACTGATACACTTGTGACTAATGTCAGACTTGGTATTAAATTGGACAATAGACCCAGCAAAACCACTGCAGGGAAAAGTAGAGAATTAAGTTTTTGTTTTCACTGTTTTTTTTGTTGTTTTGCTATTGCTGTCTTATTTGTTTTAGAACAAAACTTAGCAGTGAATGGATTTAGGATCTACAAAAGAGATACTCTAAGGCAATTTCAAGCAATTTGTAAGATAATGGAAATGCAGATAATCTTCCCAAAGAAAACTGGGTTGACTCTTAACTTTTCTATCACTGCCCTGTAAGACATGTAATGCTATTGAAGAGGAATAATGCATAGTAAATATGAATAAAGAGTATTATTATCTTTATCCTGAATAGTTTTTTCTTGGTATCATTTCTGTGAGACTGTTCTATTGTGCCAGCAAAGCTCTAAAATCATTTAAAAGAAAATCATTATGCATAGATGAATTTTAGGAGACCCCACTGCAGCAGATAATAGCAAAGGTGTGAGGTAAAATTTGTTCTTTTAAAACAGAGAGTGGCAAAAGAATGAAACTTTGATGTCATTTCAAATTAATGATGACTTTCAAGATTGATTGCTGAGTGATCATCCTTACCTCCACTTAAATGAAAGAACAGGAGCCTCATTCACTGGTGCAGAACATCGTTAGAAAATGACAATATTGCCATCTGCTGCCAGAGTGTAGTATTACACATTTCAAAATGACAAGTAGATTTTCCCACCAACTACAAAGGTAAAAATCTTTTAAACTGTGTGCTTAGTGCAAATTCTGTAAGATATTCAAGAACATGAGGACACTTTTTCACATAAATAATTAAGTCCATCCTATGCTTTTTCCACCAGTTATTTTGTCATATATTATTTAAAGTCCTGTCTTACAAATATTACAGATAGTAAACTGAAAATATACCATATATGGTAGTAGTAAAAAATCCATGGGTAATTTTGGACTAATTAACCCCTCTTAAATTTATTTTACCACTAGTTTCCAGACTTATTAAATTCAATTTGCAATGAAATTTTCCCTGTTAAATTTGTTTTTGGAGACAAGTACACAACACAAGGTAGCAAAAGAAGCATGTAGATGTTCTTTGAACTTTACTGTATTGCTCTATACATTGTCAATAATGAGTTTTAAATGGTAATTGTGAATCCGTTAATATGTTTTGTACCTTAATTATCCTATAGAAGAGATAAAGTTTGAAGTTACAGAATAAATAGACCACATACATGGAAGCTAATTAAAATCCATATGGATTAATTGCATTTGTTTTGTCAGTCAAGAAGGATTCATAGACAGAAGAAAATAGGCTTCAGTCAACATTTTTTTAATATTTAAAATATAAGATGTGACTTGAAGTTGTCTACTTGTTAAGCCTATTGATATCACAAGTATTACAATTAGGCATTTAGTAAGAAAATTATCTGCCTTTAAGTTTACTTTTAAATTTTGGAGCCCAGAATACACTGTCATAATTTTTTAAATGCTGGGTATTTTCGAAGCATATACCAGGATGGGGACATCCTCACATCAAATCCACCTTCCCTGTGTTAATTTGACCCACAATCTTATCTTCCAATTAAAGAACAGCATAATAGGACCAATGGGTTCATTAAAAAATGTTCATCATCTTATTGGGGAAATGCAAATAAACATAACAATGAGCTATCACCTCACACCTGTGAGAATGACTATTCCTCAGAGGACAAGAAACAAGTGCAGGAGAGGTTATAGAGAGAAGAGAACCTTATTCTGTGTTGGTGGGAATGTAGCTTGGTGCGGCCATTATGGAAAGCAATGGAGAGTTCTTAAAAATAAAAATTCCATATGCTACATTTATGCCAATTCTGGGTATTTAATCTAAAAAATTTGAAGACCTATTTGCTTCCTCATTTCCACTGCAGCATTTTTTATAATAACCAAGAACTGGAAACAATATATGCCCTTCAACTGAAAGATAAAGAAGTGGTACAGACACACACACACACACACACACACACACACACACACATAACTATAAAAAATAAAATGGATGAGATCCTATCATTTGCAACATGGAAGAATTTAGTGGGAATTATGTCTAGTGAAATAGCTTAGTAAACACATTATGATTTCACTCATGTATCTATCATATAGGAAAAATATAGTGGTTAACTAGAAGGGAAGAGGGGTAGGTAAACTGGGACAAAGGGTCAGTTGTATAGTGAAAGATAGAACAGGACGTTTAGTGAAGTTAATGTACACATGTCCGCTCTCAGTGGCATACACCTGAGACATACAACAATGCAGTTACTTAAATAAAAAATAAATTGAATGGGAAAAAAGAGCACAGCTGTGTTCCTGCCATATACCAGTGTTCTTTGTCCGTAATGAACCAAGATAAGCACCAAAAGGATTCATTATTATGAAAATTCAGAAATTTTCTTATTACCATGTGGAAAATCTATGTGACTGGGAGGGGTAGGGTGTAACTGTGTAGGGACAGTGCTGGCATACAGGAAAAAGGCCTGCCTTTACTACCTGAAGATGTGCTTTTTTTTTTTTTTTAATATTCTAGGAGTTATAAGACATCTGCGTCTATATCCCCCTTCAGACCAGTTTTTACCTTGCTCAGAGACCCTCAAAGTCCAGTGTTGTGGAAGCACACCCGGGGCAGAGTCTCTGCAGACTCCAGCCACGGATGAAGGAGAATCCCGAACCTTCGGTGGCTTTTTCAGGCATTAAGGCTCTTTCTAAGCCATTCGTTGTCAGACAACCCCTCAGGCTGGCAGGGGGAGGGGAGTGGCTGGGGGCGGAGGCTGGCAGGCCTCACAGCCGCAGGAAATCTTTACTCTTTCTCTTTGGGCTCTCTCCGGCGTTCTCTCGTGGTCATAGCTGTGCTCTTCCTCCTAGTGTTCCACCTCTAGGCCCAGGAGGGCACACTTATACCTGCCCACACCCATGCTCTAGGCATCCAAATCAGGCACGTGTGCAAGACCACAAGTGCGGGTCATAGATGCTAATGGAGGGAGGTCAGACAAAGCCTGATGACTTGCACTTATTCTACACCTACTTAGCCCCTAATTTCACTGACTTCTTTAAACCCATGTCAAAGCATTTCTTGGGAATGCTGGAGTTTCGAAAACTAAAATTCATTTCCACAGGTTCTCTTAAGACGCTCTCCTAACCTACTACAGAAGTACCTTGAGTTAGTGTACTAAATTAATGACTTCGGTTCTTTTTTGAGTCACATTCTTGCTCCTTCAGATTATCTCCTGTGACCACACATACCTTTTTCAAAAGACACTAGAAACTAGAATGCTCTTCTGTTTTTGTTCCCTATCTAGCCAGTTGTGTCCAACAAAACCTTAAGTGGGACTTAATCTTGGTGCATTCACTGACTGTGAACATCTGCATAGCTATCAACTAATTGAAAACAAAGCCTGTTTCAGTAAAACCAAATGCAGGTAGCAGGTGTTGTTGAAGCAGTGATCTTACATGGCTGGTATAAATTAATAATTAGTACCCAGGATTAACACTAAGGTAAGTCTGTCAGTAACAGAAAGCAATGCAGGGAAGATTGGCCTCAAAACTGGGCACCAAAGAAATGGCCAGGTTATGAAGAGGGGAACTTTCAGATGATGCTACAGAAGAAAATCTGGTTTTATAGAAGAAAGTTCCTAAATAAATACATGGTTTTGGAGGTGGAAACAGATAGTGTCTTAAGAGTTATGTTTTTAATGGGTGATAAAATTAAAAACAAGACATTTTTGTCTAAGCATAGATGGAGCATGCCGTCTATAATGGAGAATGGTGTAATGGAGAATGGTGGAGAGGTTGCAGTGGGAGACCAGGGTGACCAGTTAGCTGGTGTAGGGTAAATGAGAGAATTGTCAGGTTTTTCCGCCCTCCCCTCAAGGATAGACCCCTGCAGGCCTACACGCGTGCCTGATGGTGGGCACCTGGAGTAGGGTGTGGGAATGCATGAGTAGGCGGACCGGAGCCAGAGACTGGGCTTATAAGCAGAAGAAGCAGCAGCAGAAGCGTCAGGAGAGAGCAGAGCGTGCAGCAGAGAACTGCTCAGGTGTAGCAGAGAGGCCACGAGACGCCACCAGAGAGCCCTGAGAAGGTGAAGATTTGCCGGGGGCTGGGAGGCCTGCAGCTTCCTGGCACCCCGGCCCCGCTTGCCTGCCTTGTACCTGGTTACCTCATGGCAGAAAGATGTAATAAAACCTCCAAAGCCACTGAGGGCTCCAGAACTCCCTCCCTTTTGACCCATCTGCCCAGCTCCATAGAGAACCTGTGCTCCTGGTGTCTTCTTGTCGCTACAGCTGGGTTCATATGAGTGTCACGTGGGTACTGGGGAAGTCACAGCAGTTGAAGATCAGGGCAATGCAGGTGAAGTCCAGGTAGGGGACTAACCTGGGAAGCATCTGCGTTCAAGTCAGTGAGTCAAGTCAAAAGAATTAAGTTAGTGTTAGAATCCATAGGACCCAACGAGACAGCAGAACAGGCTAGAGAAGTCAAAACATAAGACCAAAAGACTCAGCCGGAAGGGGAAAGGCTGTTAGGGAAACAGCACACAATATATCTGCCCAGGAAGCTGGTGGTGAGACCAGGCCACAGGTGCACATGGCAGAGGGAGAGGGGGAGGAGAAAGGAGAGGAAACGACAAATGTTTTAAACTTCATGGTAGGAACACTGAAACTCATTAAACGTCACATTTCATGAGACTAGGAAACACTCATAATGTGTGTTGGAGTAAATTCCATCGATGACCTCTATGTTTATGATTTAGAATGCTCTTTTATCACAAAGTTAAGTTTTGGAAATAAGTAACTAATATTTTTTGACCAAGTAAGCAATTATCTCAAATTCTTAAAACCACCAAAAAATTATCTATTTTTCAGTTTTGAGCACAACTCCAATTATGAGTTTTATACCTTAGGACAAGAATGAAGAATCAAATCTGCCTAGAGTAATTCATAATAATAAAAAATAAATGTTCCTTTTTATTCTGACAAAACTGTAGTATTTCACAGAAAATAAATAAGGCATTAGAAATATTCTTTATTAGAAATTGAACACATTTTCATCTTCCTTTAAAAATATTTATCAGATATGTATAATAACAATAGACAAACATTTAAATTAGAAAACTTAGGTAACATTTATATAGGAAAATATTTTCCAAAGGAGAACACTTAACCATATGTGGGCATGCAGAAATTATATATATATATATATATATATATATATAGTATATATATTATATAATATATACATTATATATTATATATAATTACATAGATAACACATAAAGCAGTTTATATTATATTATAAATCATAAAACTTATTTACAGGACAAAAAAAATCTGGTAGCAAAGGATTTCAAACTGCATATAAAATGATCGGTTTTATTCTAATTCTCAAGTACATCATTTACATTCACAGATCATTAGCACCCCCTTGTGGTCATGGATAAATATTTCTCAGCAAGATGCTTACATACCTAAGTCTTGCTGGGCTCTGAACAGATGATTTTAAACCAAATTCGAATAAAATATTTATTTCTAAGTAAATATGGGATGTTACATATGGATATATATGTGCATGTACACACAAGTATACATAGATACTGTACGATATACATGTACAAATAAATGTCAAAAGATCATGCACTTTATATGACTGTCCGTAAAATCTGTGGGCACTTCAAGGTCTTCAAGAGTAACTCCTCTCTCTTCTGCTGCTTGTAACTATACATGGGCTCATCTCTCACTAGCCATCATCTAAGAGAGTTCTCAAACTTGATTGCATATTAGAATTGTACGGGAAGATGATGATGATGATGATGATGATGATGACGTCATCTCTGGGTAGAACATTGACTCAGAATACCTGGGTATAGGTCCAATAATATATATTATTATAAGGGCCTAATTACAGTCAATGTTTTAAATTTCTGAACTGAAAGGTATACATAAGGATTCTTTACTCAGGAAATATATAAAGTGGAAAGAAAAGACGAGAACACATTACGTGAGTGTGAGAATGGAAAAATGTCGAAACATTTAACACTACCTGTTCAGCATAGGGACTATTATGACAGAATTGCAAGAATGAGGACCTGAGATTCTTCTCCTGGAGACATTAGAGATTATTTTACAAATGCACCAGATTCATGCATATAAATATATTATGCAAAATCAGTGTAGGTCAATAGAGAAAGACGTAGAAGGACCACATTTTCTTGTCAAAATCACTAACTGGACTACCTGACTTTCACAACCTCTGTTATTCTATTTTAAACTGACCTTGGACATATGACAGGTGTTTTTATTTTTAAGGTCCTTAGGTAACTAGTCCATAGTCTGAAATATTTAAATATAATTAGCATTTATATTTTGGATGTGCTATCTGAACTCTTATAGGCCATGTGTGAATGCCAAGCTTTTTTAATGAAAACCCTGGTTTTACTGCCAGTAGACACCTAAAAACACTCTACAGTTCATATTAATAAGACTGGATGTAATTGAATGTCAGCAGATATGGTGATTTATAAAGTACTTCATACCCTGTGTATAATGAAAACCCTTGGCACTGAATCCTAATATTTGATGAAACATGATATTGGCTTTATATCCAATAGCCAACTTGACCTAGAACCTTCTATCATTTTCATAGTGAACTGCTTTACCCTGATTTTACCTGTAACTCAAGTTTCATCTATAATTAAGGAAAAATTGTACAATTTGAATTTCAGCTTTTTTCCTTCCTTCAGCTATTTGATACATATGTATATTTTTCAAAGCAATAAGTGAATATTTTAGTAAATAAATCAGCGTTGCATAGACTTCTAAATGTAATTGCTTTGAAAACAGACCCCAAAGGGAAATGACATTTGCCTCACTGATACTGGCCCCAGAGAAAATAGTATCAGGACCTTGATTTTGGGAACTGCTTTCTATGCTGGTAGCACATTTTTCAAAATCTGTTACTATGGCAAAACGCTACTTTGAGTGGTTGATTTGAATTTTTGAATATCATTAAAAGACATTTCCAGCCAAGAGTAATGGATAATTGTGTTAAGCTGGGTAATGAGCAATTTAAAATAAAACAAAATTAAAGAAGGTGTGTGGGGTTATGACCTAGTAATTGCATGATGGAGGTGAAGTGGCAGTTGTGAATTAATGCCAAAGGCTGTTTGGAAACTATCCTTAAAGTACCAAGTAGGCATTTCCCCAAGAGTCTGAGAATTTTTAGCACTTTGGGGCTATGCATAAAGTCTAACTCCTACTTAAAGGTAGTGGGTGAGCCTTATTGGAATAAATTTATTTTATAATTGACACATCATATGTAACATATACAATGTATATATACACTCAGAAACGTGTATATAGCATGAGCATACAGCTCAATTAATTTTAACAACCTGAACATATCCATGTAACCAGTTCCCAAACTGAGAAACAGAACGTCACCAAGTTAGTAGAGTTTTTGAAGCAATCTCAGTGCTTTATATTCACGTATTTATTGAAAACAATGTAAAGACATGCATAATTCAAGAACTGGAAAGGCAAGCTATGGCAATTTCAGAAGCAAGCCAATAAAAAATAAGATACTTTAATATTAAAATAAAGCATCACTGGGATGCTTTTAATCAAGCATATTTCAGAAATACCTTGAAAATCAACTATTTCATAAGAAGAAAGCAGAGAACAAGAAGTCAAAAGCTAACTTTGGTGAGATCCCTAACATGTTCCCATGGTTTTAAAATGTAAAGTTCAAACTTTAAAGAAAAAAACTTTCTAAGTAATTTTGATCATACTCGAATGTATATTTTTATTTATTTTAATTAAAAAAAATAGCTGGACTTTAGTCCTAAACATAAGTGTGCATTCTCGCGCCCAGGGGCTAGTGTTAAAATGCAGATCCAGGCGGACAGTCCACCTTTCTAACGAGCCCCAGGGGGTGCTGATGTTGCTGGTTCCTGACGCGTGCTTTCAGTAGCAAGAGTGCAGACTTCAGTTCGTCATGGAGATGATCACATGCTATTTTCAGCTCTTTTTCTAGCCCTTTTAACTATTTTTCCAATCTCTGGGTATGCCATTTCCTTTTGTTTATATTTTCTCTCTTTCCCGATTGGTAAGTAAGTAAAAATACCATTTTCCTGTTGCTTACCTGAATCTGCACTCTTAGTGGCAGAAATTATCTCAAAACCCCTGTCTTCTCACCCCCCACACCTGGGCTTCCTTTACGCACCTGGATGAACGAGTGGTCTCCAGCTCAGTTCAATGTCCACTTTCATTCTTCAGTGTGGTTCTGGGTAGTAAAAGGAAATGGTGCTATCAATGTCCTGGTTTCTGAAGGTGAGAAAGCTCAGTGGGTCGTCTGTCAAAAATCCAATCCTGCTTATAAAAAACGAAATCCTGAGGTAGCTAAGGCCGCTGTGCTGCAATATAGCGATTCACGTCCAAGCACCATCATCATATGCATTGTGAAACACTGCTTGTTTTATGCTAGGTTAATATAGAAATATAATCTCCTTTTATATCAGTTCTGTAAGGTTGCAGTGAAATGATGATTGCAAGCATGAAAAGAGAGATTTGTGTTAACTTTAAAGTGTAGAAGGTAAAACCAAAACATAAAATAATCAATGTAGTTATGACTAGAGAGAGTATTAGTAGCCTTGAAAGAATGGTTGAATTTTAAATAACATAGAAATCTATAAACTTTAATTCAAATTTTCATTAAAAATTTCATTTCATTAGGGAAATACAATAACAGGGAAGTTCAAACCATGATAAAATGAAATCTCAAGAAATTTCTCTAATGAGAATTCTGGAGAATGAAAAAATATATATCAGTAAAATGGATACATGGAATTAAATAAGATGCAGAATTTGCTTATAATGGAATATTCTGAAAAAACTATGATTGTTAATCATATAAAATTAATCCATCAATAATCAACTCACAGCAATGTCTAAGTAATAATCATTAATTCTCTTTATAGTTATGAAACAACAGCGATAAGTGAACATGTCAAAAGCAATTAAATCCTTCTATCTGCATTTCTGAGATGGCATAGAGAGCCCTGTTCTGAGAATTGGAATCTAAATTGGGCCCCATCACTAATTAGCTTGTGATTTTGAATAGATCAGCTAAATTCTCTGACTTCTGATATCTGTACCAGGGACAAATTTTTGCTGCTAAATGGGGAGATTTTAGGAATCCCTACTATCACCATGGAATCAGATCTCATTCTTACTTTAAATTCAACTTCTGACTAGTTTCTAGAATTAAGCAGCTTAGATCCCAAGAACTCTTAATATTAGCCATCTTAGTTCCCTCCTAAAAAAGGAATCTTGTCTTCTGCTCAGGCTTCTGTTTTGTTTCCCTTCCAGAGCTCCAATTGTTTTAGGACTGAAATGCAGACTGACTTTTTCCAACACTTTCGTAATACTTCAGACTTTGAGTCTCCATGTCCACAACTACCTTCCTTACTTTGAATCCCACACAGTAAGATTTCTGGCTAATACTTCTTGACATTGATTCTGAGGTTGCTCATCTGCCTGGACCCTGTCTGCTACCAAGCCACTCCTTATCATGGACCAGTCTTACTTCTAGAGGGTCTCCAGGGCTCACGCAGGAACAAACCTGTGAGGTGAACACAAATGTAGAAATTACACATACCTGAAATATCAGGGACTAGCCATGTACTGGCAGTCTGTTAGCAATACACTGAAGACACCACTGCAATAATACAAACAGGTCAGGTGGGAAAAAAAGTGATGAAGTGAATATTTTGCACTCCTCCAGCAAAATGTCATGAAAAGTAGCAGATTTAGAAAACAAAAAGTTTAGACAATTGACTGCTGATATCAGTCCTGAAATTGTGGGAAAGGGGAATTTATTTAGAAATATACATTTTTGTGCCTACAAATATGGATTATTGGTTGACAGAGAATTTCCAGAGTGAGGGAGAATTTGCATTAACAGACTGATCAAGACATTCTGTTGCTGCCTTTCCACAAATGCCCCTGTATATTCATTTAAGTTAGCCCCTCTGCCTAAAATGTCAGGTATACAAGTGGTTTTGTTTGATGAGTACAGTGTTTCAAAAAATGGAGACTGAATTTAGGTGCTTTCAAGTTAGCACAGGCCAAGGACTCATCCCAACTCTCCTACCAAACCAGCAACTCCAGAATTTACTTACATTCCTGGGCTGAGAGACATCTTAATTTGTTCATCTTGACTTGAGTTATCCTAGGAAAACTGTCATTATTCATTTCAAAGAGGTAGCAAATAAAATAGACTTGCAACTGTGCTGATTTATTTTATTTAGCTCAGCTTAGTTTTCTTTTGTTCTGGGGACATTCAGAAGTTGGACAATCAGTAGTCATTGTCATCTGAATCTAAGAATAAGGATTCTCTTTCAATTAAATGTGTTCTTTTCAGTGACGGGTAGACTGAATTACATTGGCACAAAGGTTTTAAAATAAAGACAACAAACTTATAAAAATTAATTCATGATACCTGAGAATGTGATAAATATGTGATAAAACAATATCGTAATCTTGAATATTAAACTTTAAATATGTGAAACAAATGATTTTGAAAATTTAATTTATTGACTACCTACTATATACAAATATTCAATAAAAGATACTTCATTCCAAAATAGGGTGGCAAAAAATTGAAATTAAAAATGCATGCAATTTATAATTCCCCTTAGGTTAATAGGAGCTTAAATATAAATATAATTGTGTATGTATATTCGTGTGTGTGCATTATTATAAATTGATAGATATTTCACTTTTTAAATGCCTATTGATTATCATCAAGCAAAAATGTTTCTAATTGTAAATGTTTCATGGTCTTTTGAAGCATTATCTTCACATTATATCAAGTATATGTGAGCAGATTCATGAAAATAATCATGTTTTAAAGTTGAAATATCTATAAAGAATAGGCATTGAACACTAAATGCTTTCTCAGAGGAGAGATTGTTTTAGCTCTGAAATTCACTTACTGTGCAGGTTCGGTACTTTTAAAAAATTAAGAATTAATATTAAGTCATAAAAAGGAAACTGACAACTAAACAATATTTTGTCTTTTTTTATTTTGCACTTATTTTTGAATCAAAACCAAACTCCTCAGTCACTAACATTATTTTGATATAAAAATAAGCCTGCTAATGTCCTTGTGTCTCAATACCCAGTATAGGAAATCCACCTTATTTTTGTACCTTTGTGAGGACTTGATGTTTACAACTGGCTCATTTAGTTACAACTAAAAACAAACTGCCCCTCTTTTTTGTTATCTGCAAAGTTCATTAATATTTGAAGATAAGAATGACTCATTACATTTTGTCTCATCTAAAATATTTGGTGGTCGGAGAGCTATGGGGACCACACCTGATGGGGGAAAACCCTATACTGTCAAAATACTAACAAGGATGCAAAACAATGGTACTTCATTAAAATAAAATGTTACAAAATATTCCACAAAAATCTCCATTTCTTAAAAATGTGAGTTATTTCTAATTGTTCTGTGTCCATAAGGTATATGGTATCTTGGTTTTAGAAGAACTGAACTTTCCAGCTTGGTAACCATAGAAAAATTAAAAATTGAGTTATCTTAGAAGAAGTAATTGTTTGTGTATTTTGCACCTCCTGAACACTGACTGTGAAGGAATCTGATGTTTAGATCCTTTAATATTGTTGCTCTTTCTCTTGAACTCTTGAGATGACTTTAGTACCACCCTATATTCAGTGCAAAGGGTGTTTGACGTTTGTCTGTTCAGATCTCAGGTTGGGCAACAAAACTGCTTTTGTTCAAAGAATAACTAACAGATGAGTAATAAAGTCACTTACCCAAAGCCAAATTCCATTGTCAATAAGAGGAGATTTGGATTCTATGGTTTCATCTAACAACTATGTTGGAATTTAGCTTTTCTAACAGAAGTCAGAAGGCAAGTGTTCTTTCAACCAGACTATTCTTTCTCAAGAATTACCAGCAGTTTATGAGATATTTTCATTTGTTCAGTTATTTTAGAAAGGGCTCGCAAACTTGCATTTTACTGTAAACTTAACCCCTGAAACAAACTGGTGTTTCTTTTTTTGTCAGAGATTTTTTTTTTCCAGTAAAGTTTTTGAAACTTTATTGTGGGGACTTCTTTTTGTTTTGTTGTGCTTTGCTTTCTTTTTAAATAGCTTTCAAATGATCGTTTAGCAAAATAGAACTAGGAAAGCAATCCTTAAGAATGCTTCTCCAGTCTTCAAATTCCTGTGACCAGGAATTTCTACTCTACAGTATAAATAATTTAGCCCCTTAAGGTATGATATTGATACAATTATAAAATTAAGTTACATCTCCTATCAAAGTGCATTGAGTTTTGCCATAGTGTACTAAGTTTATACTTATAAATAAGTAAAGATGCAGTGACATAGATATATGGTAAATGGTACATATGTTATTGTATCATCAGTTTTGGAAGGAGGGAGATTTTAAACAGAATTATTTGCCTAATTTTATATATTTCCTCATCACCTTTCCTTTTTTCCTCAGCAATTGTTCTGTCTAGTAAATTTTGCTTTTCACGTGATTATTACCTTTAGTGTCATGCTTCTGCACTATGCATTTCTTAAGATGCTAATTGTCTTAACCAGCTACCTGTTTTAGTCTCTGTAAATGAACTTGATGTTTAACTGCCGCTTATATTACTGGCATCCTTTTTAGTCCATTGTTTTATAGTCCACATTCTATTATTGTTGTTACTAATACTATTATTCAATTTTGAAACTTTTCTCATAACCCAGAGTCAACCAGGGGGTTATTTCTAGTATCTGATCATGACAGAACTCTGTTTATTTACACCAGGATGTGTTTAAAACATTGCATATTAGCACAAACAATGAAAATAAAAAAATAATCTTGCCTTAAATCTATAGTTTTTTTTCAGGCTAGCACAAAAGAATAGTCACTAATAAAATTTATGTTTAGGGTCACAAGTGGTGGATCAATGTATGAGTAAGAACATATGCCCTTGCTTTTTATTTTTTTATAACCACAGCACAGTTAATCTAATAGTTTTTCACTGTTCTTTGAACCCTCAGGTAATGACTATAGCTAAAGACAGGATATTAGGTCATCCAATTATCTTATTTATTGCTATATGTTCTACGTTTACATTTTCAGATTTTTCACGATGATGCAGAAAATCTAGACCTGGAGAAGGCTATTATATATAGTCTTTCTAACATTCATTAGATTTATGTAAGGACAATGCAAATACTTTTGGTGTGGTCTCTCTTAAATTCATTGAAATTCAAAGTAATTAATTGAAGTAAAGTCTTGTATTTGTGCATGCGTTCTGAGTAATTAACTGAAGTGAAACACATGTATTGCTAATCTTGCATGCTGTGATTAAGATAGAAATAAAGACATCCATCAAACCAGATTACTTCTTCATCAAGGAGGCACAGAAATATCTCCACAGCTGTTTGGATCATTTTAATTGTATCAGAGCTTCTCATATCATGCGTTTAAGTGAGGGACTATTTCCCCCCACTTAAAAAAAAAAAACACTATTCAAATACGAGGATACACTCATCGGCACATGAAAGTTATTAAAAATGCATTTAAAATTCTCCTCGCCAGTAAAATTAGATTAAAGAAACAACACGCATTTATGGTTTTCTTTTTTTATCTATTTCCTCACATTTTGATGCATAAACCCAAAGCTGAGAGTACCAGCTGGACCTTCAGATCTATTATCAAAGGTGTTTAAATGATGCCCTCTCGTCTCGCTAACTCCTTGAGAAAAAGGAGTAGGCTCTTCCTTTGAAGAGCCTTCCATCTGTGGAAAAGAACTCAGTGGTTCACAGAAAGTGATGCTGCCTTTTCCTTAATATACTAGATCCCGTAGAGATATAGGTGCTAAAAGCACACACATCCCGCCCTCTAAAATGACCCACTTACTCTACCAATTTTTTGGTTAGTCACTCAGAATTGCCGTTAGTAATATAAACTTGGAGTTCGGGTCACTCAATAAACTAGGGAATCGCAGAATAAGACCAACAGTTGTCTCAGAATAATGAATGATTTGACACAGAGCGACTTCTTGAAAGCCAAAGTTGCCATTTCAGGAAATTCAGGCCTTTGTGGTTCAGTGACCATGAGGAAGGTAACTGACCAGAATGAGAATAAATCAAGATCGGACATTTCATGGCTACAGAGTCCTTTCTTTGGGTATCTCAAAATGCCACAAGAAACACTGTTTCTGTATCACTCATTGTGTGATAAATATACTTATTTTCATCTTAAATATTGACCAAGTGAAGAACTAAAAAGTGATTTCAGAGAGAGAAATAGATATCCACATTCACAATAGTCTGAGCCAGCAAGAAAAACCTTCCCACTTGATAACGTGTAATGGTATTTATTACTATTATCAATTCGTTGTTCAAAAGATAATTTTGATTTTAATAAATACATTTTTTCTTTCTTCTGCCATATATTTAAGGATTCATACAATTTCTAATTGCTTTTATGTATTTTTAAGTTAAACACAAAACAAGCTTTACTTTAGAATCTCAGGGTTCAAGAATCTATAGGTTGGTAGCAGCTCTCCTGCCCTAAAGACTATGCAGGTATTTCTCTTCCCCAACCTTCTCCCTTTGCAAAGCGGCAGAGGCAGCTCTCTCCCCAAGACTATGCAGGCCTCTCATCTAACAAACATGTCCCTTTGGGGTCAGCTCTTTCTGCCCGCTTGTGTCTTTGTAAGCACCCTTTAATTCCCTTCCCTTTTTATGATAAACCTGCCCTTTTGAATATATACATACATATATGTACACACATACACATATACACACATTCAAAATCTATGGGTTAAAGTGCTTGAACAGCAAATGCAATAGACAAAAGCATGAGGATCCAAGGTGACAACATGGCTGAACCCTACCCTTTACTGAAATTACACAGCCAAATACATACACCACACACACACACACACACACACACACACACACACACACACGAAACTGGGAAAAGTGTCCAATAGTGTTTCTGAAAGCAAGATGCATTTATTGGCCAAATTCAAGCATTAAAAAGAATATCTCTATGCTTAAAAATATTAATTAGAATTGTTAAATCAAGTGGCAGCATCAACAATAAAGGTGTTAAGGCAGTGAAAAACAAAAACAAAAGGTATTTTATCATGACCAAAAAATATTATTGTAAAATGATTTATTGAAAATGCATACTTTACACTAAAATTCTTTAAAATGCTACAAAAGTTTATATATCTCCTAGTATATCATATAATACATAAAAAGTGTTTATAGAAAATAGTAATAGAGCATATTAATATAGGTATATAACTTATTGGCCTATAAGCCACTTTCTTTAGAAAAATAATCTAGAAAAAATTTTAAATAGCCACATAAAATAGGGAGGTTGTACTCATGATTTAACCATCTCTGTATCTTCTATGTATCCTACAATAAACATGCATTATTTGTGTAAAAAATATTTTAATTCAGTTCAAGAGATTTTGGGTTCATGCTGGCAGTGAGTTAACTGTAAGTGATTCAATGTCCCCACCTTTCCAGTGAAATATTTTCCAATTAAATATCCATGGAAACACAACAAATAATATAATTTCTCAACAGCACAGAAAATTGAGCCATTCCATCAGGTAACTGAACATCTCTAGAAGGAATTTTTTCCAAGCACAGTATGAATATAATAAATTGAGGACTGATGAGGAGTAATCAACTGCTAGGAAGACCTGTCTCCCAACTCACAACTCCCTGCTTCCTCGGACCCCCCACACTAGATGGGGCCTCCGACCAGAAAAACCTAAACATCATATCATTTACCAATTGCCTGCTAAGATTGTCAGTTGCCCCAATTTTTCTTTTTATACAACTATTTGGAAGGTTGAGTTTACAGTGAGGAAGAAAGAAAACATGGAGCAAAAGAACCCAGACTATTATGAATAAATGAAATTTACAGAAGAAAAATCCAGACCAATGAGGGCTCTGTCCTTCCTTCCTAAGAATGGAGACAGGGGTGGAGACAGACTGTTTTCCCTTAAGACAGAAAGGAGCACAGAACTTTCCTCTCGGGCCTGAAGCATTCATTATTCTTACAGCACTAAGAATGCAATAGAAATAATTGTATCTGTTTTATAGGGAGGCCAGCAAAGCTCAGCTGAAAAATACTTGGTCCAAAATCACATAAAAGAGATTATACAACTCTACATCCCCGTAAGCAAACTTAGCAGTACAAATAATGACGTAAGTGCTTTTAATTACAAATGCCAAAGACAAGTTTTATCAAATTGCAGTATCAATGAACAATAAACTGAAAAATGTATTTTTCATATAGTTTTGCTTACAAACTGGTGATCTCTTAACTAGTTATTCTGGTGTCTTTTGAGTTAGTGAAAGTAATAAAATTATACCACTTTATCTCAACAGGATTTGTTCAGGTATTAATATTATTTTTAATAAGGCAAGAAATACATAAACAAATAAATAAAGCCAATAACCTGTTGGAAGTATCTCTTTACCATAATCTACCATTACTTTAATAATCACTTGATGAAGGGATTGAATTTCTGACATTAGTTTTTGAACAAATTTAGAAGAGGAATGATGTCTATAACTACACAGACTCTTAATAGCATGTTTTATATACAATACTAATTTTAAAGAATTTTTTAGTGGAAGATGAATCGGTCCTAGCTGATTTAGAGATAAAGGTTATGGGACCGTTTTTATTTATAAGACTTTTGAATTTCTCCTGAAATTCCTACTTTAAATGATAATTTTCCCTAAATTCCACTTGGTGGAAAAATCAATGCTTTCAAGCAAGGATGCCATCATTTTAATTCTTACCAAATAGAAATTTAAGTGCTGCTAATTTTATTGCTAGCTAAGGACAAACAAAGATAACAGAAGGTAGATTTAAATCACTTTTCACTAACTACTGGAGAGCATTTTATTTTAAATAGGGTAATCTTTTGCTGATAAGCTAATATGCAAACTTCACAGTATGCAATTATGTCATTATTAAGTATATTGTCCTGTATCTTCTACAGATTACTAAATATATCTCCTCATAGGGCAATCAACGTCCTGTAAAAAAGATGAAATGCTTTTTCTGTGAGGCAGGTAGAAAAGCGAATTCGTCTAGGTTTTCCATCAAATAGCCTTTGATTTGATGCTTGATATTAATTGTTTTTAAGTGTGTGAATGTTATGTTATTTAGTGTGCCTAAACCACAAATGGCTCTTGGCAAAACCTCATACCATTAACAATGAGATTAGCAGAGGAAAATTCAAAAACACTCATGGGGATTGTTTGTTACTGCTTTTGGCTGGGTATGTTTTTGCTCTGTGGGATAGAAGACAGTTTAAAACAGCACTGCATGAAAAAAAAGAAGTGACTGACCGCAGGTTGCAAGCATGCTTCAGTGAAGCAGAGGTTTCTACAGCTCTTCTCAGCAAAGGGGAGGTTTCTAACCGTCCCCTGCTGACTTCAAATGTGTTCACAGCCTGCACCCAGCAGCCACAGTGGAAACTTACCGGTGTGATAATAATCACTTAGAGTGAGACTGTGGTGCAGACCCTTTTCCCCCAACCAGAAATCCCCTGAGTAAAATCTTTATCCCCTGGGGAGACACGAAGATGCAAAGACATGAAAACAGGTGTTTGTTTCCCTGTTTAGAAAAACTGGGTGTGAACATCTTTTCACTCTTGATATCCTCAGAGTCAAAAAATTAGCACTAGCACAGTGTTGCCTGAGCCCTAGGTCTAAAACTTTAGACTAAGGTCTTAAAACATTTGCTGACAACATTTTTAACATGTTGAAAGGGACCTTTTTTTAAAGGAAAATAAACTTCTGATGAAAGAAAAAGAGGCAGGGGAAAAGAAAAAGAAAAGGGGTGGGGAGAGAGAGAGAGAGAGAGAGAGAGAGAGAGAGAGAGAGAGAGAGAGAGAGAGAGAGAGAGAGAAACTATATGTGTAAATAAATAAAATCCTGGAATAATACACACCACCGTATGAAGACCATTGAAGGTCACTGCCTCTGGAACACGGGTTGCATGCAAAGCAGGAGCCACTCCTACGTTTTAAAATTTCTGCAGTGCTCACCGTGGTTACAATCACCCTATGTTACCAAGGTAATTATTATTATTTTTAATGAAGTACAATTGTTTTACATCCTTGTTAATATTTTAGAGCGTTTCCACTACCGAAGCACCCATAGTCCTCCACCCTAGTCTCTGGAGCTCTCCCCCCGCCCCTTCAACTCCCACCCCTGGATGCCTATTTTTTAACAGTTACTTTGAACAATTTCCTCTAATGAATGTGAACTATATTCTCCAAGAAAACTGCCAAAACTTTTTACAAAATGTGGGGCTCAAGGAAATAGGTTTCAGGATCAGCGTCCTATGGCTCACTAAATTCACAATGCTGGTTGTTAATTAGATTCCACGTTTTTATGTCACTTTTCCAGATTACAAAGTGCTTTGCTCATTCGTGACTATATTTATGTAACAACAGTCCTTGGAGGTGGATCTTAGACTAATTTTTAGGAGTAGTATAATCAAGGCAAACCTGAAAATGTCAGAGTCCAAGAAACACTCCATAACATAAAAACAATCTTGCTCTTTAGACTGAGCTACTGCCGTGGAAGGCTGTCAAACTCTAACAGAACTCTAAAAGCTGGAACTGGGTGAATATCAGTGATTCACTCAGTTGGGGAAATTGCATGAGGATTAAATGTAAGACAGGAAAGCACAGGAGCAGCTCCAGCCAGCACGCAGGTGAACTTTGTGCTGGGCCCTCATAAATCAAGATGGTCTACTCATTCCCTCACACACTCTTATTTTTCACTCTAGCCAAAGACATGAAAGATTGGAAAATAAAATTCTGGGAACTCATAAGCATATTCATGCTACAGATGGGGCATGCGCTAACCTTACCCTAGATCACAAAGATTTGTAAAGCCTGAAAGTCCCTTTCCAACTTAATTAAGGATATATTTCACAATTGCCTGTGAATGGTTTTAACTGTGTGCAGATCCCAGGGTAAGCCAATCTGAATAGGAATTTCTGGAGGTGAAGTGCCAGCATGTATATGCATATTAAATATAGGTTCATATTTAAGTCTCCAAGGTGATTAAGATGACCTGATTATAAAATTTTTGCAAAGAACTCTAGTCTACTTTTAAAAAGCTAAAGTATCTAGTGGAGAAACAATTGTTCAAGTACATACTCCTTATTCTAAAATTAAGAATTAAGATTATTTACCAGCAATTTTTGAATTGAACACAATGATTCATTGAAAGTGTGTCCTTAGAGAATGCTGATCCAGATTACATCTTCTCTAGCACAAGCCCCAGGTATTGTGGGGATTTGCTGTGTTTCTTCTGTCCGTGCACAACTATTTTTTACATTTTATAAGTCAAACATCAGAAACTTTTTAAAGAAAACTTAAAAAGTCACCAAAAAGCTGAATTCCAATGAAATGAAGCTGTATAGACACCCTTTTCTGTCACTGAAGCACATGTGACCAATAATATAAGTCTTATACACACTGCTTCTTTCAAGGGAACTCAGGGTGAGAGGTGCTCTGTCATTACTCCAAATCCCTGTAAGCAGGGGAGAAGGAGTTAATTCTATATATGTATAAGAAATTAAGGCATACACATATTAATAAGTTAACAGGAGTCTGTAGCTAGGCCAGGAATAGAATCCAGGTTACATATTTTTAGACTAGTGCCTCTTTGATTTTCACACACAATATGATACTTACCCATATGCTCTAAAAGGACACAGTTTTCAGCAAGGAGAGTAGCAGGAAAGAGAGAATTTGTGTAACCTTAGAACTGAATAAAAGTCTAAATGGCATTGGCATATGTGTGCTTGAAGTCATCTATTCAAACCAGCCATTCATTCCTTTAAAGCTTTCTCTTCTTCCCACTCCCCTTTACTCTATGGAAACATGTTATTCAAAAGGACAATGATAAGAGCTACTAATTATATTCCAGTCACAATATTAGGCCCTTCATAGGAATTATTTTATTCAATTATCATACTAAGTCCACAAGATAGATGTTATACACAGTTTATAGGTAAAGACACTAAGGGTCCAACATCAAAACTGGTGTTCTCTGGGCTCATTCCTGGGGATAATGAAAGTTGATACTTTAGCTCTTTCTGTTTGAACGTAGGTTTGCTTCAAACCCCTTCAGGTGATAGGTCAGACCTAGAGGAGAAGGATAACTCAACAGAAACCAGTGGTAACTTGTGGTTTTACTCCAAAAACACAGCAGAGAAAATAATGTTAAGAGATCCATAAAGAAGGGATAGCGTATAGGATAAAAGTATAAACTCTGAGATGAGGTAGTCAGGTTGAAATGCTGGCTTTAAATTTTCTGACATTTTTAATCTTGAGCAAATGACTTAAATCTCTACCATTTCTTTTAAAAAGGAATTAATTGTTCCTCTCTCACAGGGCTATTGCAAGGGTTAAAAGAGTTAATAATATAATTAAAGTGTAGCTTGTCATATGACACATAAGCCATGCTTAATCACTAGCACCCACTGCTATTCCCAAAAGGCTAATGCTGTGTGAGACCTTGGTGAGGGGTCAATGACCTTTCGTGTTATCAGAAGGCAGCCAATCACAAAGCAGCCTCTGGTGGATCACATTTCCTCAAAGTGTATTAACACCTAACACAATGTATGAAATATTTTTTGCACATTTTGGTTGGGCCTTTATTGGTCAGAGTTGTTAAAACACTTAACACTTAACAAGCACTTACTGGTATCCGGTCCCTGTTCTAAGTGTGCTCATTTCTTTAATTCTCAGAATCATGCTATGAGGAAAGATGTCTTTGTTGCAGATAAGTTCATTTTAAAAGCAACGTAAGGAGTGGCAAAGCCAGGATTCAGAGCCCCACATCTGGTCATACAGTGCATGTTCTGAAGCAATTATCTTTGGTGCTTCTCACTAGGCTGTGTATTTCATTCCCATCACTCTGCTTCATAGCAGACATCTAGACATCTAGTAAACTTGCTCACTCTCTATCCCCAGCATTTTTTTTTTCATCCCCAGCATTTTAAAGCTTCTAGTCCTTTTGTCATATATAGGCTGAGTCATAGAAGATGGCAAAGGACGATCCTGATTCCTTATTACCTTTACCTTGGGTTGATAATCTTCCCGAGTTCCACACCTGATCACACCATTTGCTGCTATGTGCTCTTTATGCCAAGTCAGCGTATTAGCAATGTCCTTTGGGTCTTAAAAATTGAAAAACAGTAACCATAAAATTTGATACTGTTCATTAAGTTAAATGTAAAATAAAAAATCATGCATAAATAAAATTTAGTGTTAACTCTTTTTAACATGACGGGTAATACATTAAGAATAGTGTATTTTTAAGACAATGAAATAATTTCAACATTAAAAATCAAGCTCATGCTTGGGCTATGTGCCAGTATCCTACTGTTATCACAGGGTAGGTTCTTCATGAAAAAGTCTTCCATATTTGCCAACTGATCCAAGTTTCTAGCCATTTACATTATGTAAAATAAGATATGTTTCAAACTTTTCAATGTCATCTGCAATTATGTGAGCACAGAAAATGTGATTATTTGTGAATAAGGATTACTACTGAGTGTACTTTCTATACAGATAGGCACATGCAGAAAGAGAGCACTGGAGAAGCTAAGTATTTTCTTATTGTGCTTAGCTTCATTTCCCCCAGCCCCCAGGCCTAGAGGTATGCCTTAGACCTGGGACTGCCGGGAGGAATCAACAGTGATCTAGCCTCATAGATGATCCAGGCTCATCTCTTTCCATAGCACTAAATATATATATTGTCACTTTCAATACATTTTCAATATTCCATTCTTGGAAGTGAGAGTACCTGCTAAGATACTGTTCAGTGCTCTTGTTCAGTGTATAATTCTATTACTCACGTGTACACACATGCACACTCTTTCAATGAAAAATGTGTATGATTGGCAATTATTCTTCCCATTATATTTCTGGTTGTATTTATTGAATTCTGACTTTGTTGGATATGACAATTTTAAAAAGACTTTATATTGTGTATCTTTTATTAAATTTCATTTCTCAAGTAATTCATTATTATTTTACAAGGTATCTGTCCATGATGTTGTGGGAGGGAAATGCCCCTTTAACAGGAACCCTCCAGCCTATCTCTACCTTGATTAGTAAGAAGCTGAGCCTCTCTGCTCTCCTTTCCTGGTGGAATCTTCCTTTGTTTCTTTATATTCAAAGTTTAACATTTGATTTTATTCTCTCAATACTCAAACCAGAGCTCATACTTCTTCCTTAAGTTTGGAAGAATCCAGTTACTTTTTGATGGCAACAGTGCTGGAACAAGTCCTAGTATACGGTAGGTTCGCCAAGGACTTGATGTTATGTGTGAAACCTGGATGGTTGAGGTCATGCTTCCATTTGCTTCCATGTGGCTGCTGCTCAAGCATCTTCTCCTTGCCTGCCAGCACCTTACTGGGAGTGCCAATGAGAAATGTTATTTCTGCCCACTATAGCTTTCTGAGTCCTTGACTGTTAAAACCCTTTTCTCCTGGCTACCCTCAGTCTTGGTTGCGAGTGTTTAGACATGTTGGATTATATTGCAGCGTTTGGTCAAGGTTATGATGGACGCCATGTGCTCACCCTTCCTGTGGATTACATTGCCACCTTTCATAATTCACCCACCTGGCCTGGTGCAGTACTCAGCACAGCAGTCTCATTTTTACCTACACTAACAATGACTTTATCATAGGGAAAAATTATCCTTATTTGCCCTAAACCCTCCTCAGCTCATCCTGACAAACTTCAGCAACTTTTAATCTCAAGTGGAAGGAGTGCACAAGATCATATCTTTTCTGCCAAGCAGTCACTGTTCTTGATCACCTCCTTCACCACCAGGCTTTAGGTTTTGCTCATTTAATAGCCTTTTGCTAAAGAACATATATATATATATATATATATATATATATATATATATATATATATATATATATATATATATATATATATATATATATATGTCATACATACTAATGCAGCTTCCTTGAAACTGCCCTTACATATTTAAAATTTTTGTTAGCCTTAACATTTTTCCTATGTCACAGTTCATTTTAGACTTTGGCACCTCTGACATTATCCTGACTGCCAGTATTACCGTAATCTTTAAGTATGTCACCTTTCTTCTGGTGTTTTGCAATTTAAAACCTAATCCTGTCAGTGGTTTCCTGGCAAGTTATACTAGTTTCTTTTAATACTTTGTTCTAATTTTTATATTATTCTTTTCACACAACCTATATGCAAATGCATAGGTTACTAGTTCAAATTTCCTTAATAACTTTACTTTTTACTGGATGAAACTGCCTGGAAGGTAAGGCAAGAATTTATCAAATACTCTGCTTTTGAGAAATGAGATTTTCAACTGAATGTGTCCTTGAAGTCTACTTTGTCACTTACATGAGGTAAATTTAATCTATACACTTCCCTTGTTCAGGTCCGCCCCAATATACTCCTAAAGTGATAATAATAATTAATATTACTGAGCACTTTCCTTGTTTGGGGAAATTCAGGTTTAAGTTCATTTAATCCTCACAGCAACTATATAGATAGTTATTACCACCATCCACATCTGCAGGTGAGGAATTTGAAGCACAGAGAGAGTCAATGGTACAGAGCCCCCCAGCTACAAGTGTCGTATCCAGGATTTGAGCCCAGGCTAATCCACCACCAAAGTTCACCTGGTAACCAATATGATCTACTGTCCAATCTGTTTCCAATATCTTTTTATCTGCACACAAATACTGTTCGCAGTTCTATAGATTTTCATGAAAGTCTCTTTTTTGTACAAGCTCTAGTTTCTCTTTCGTAATAGCTCTTCTATATCTTTTGAACTGAGGATGATCACATTCTTCTCAGTGTAGTTCAGTGATAAGTTTCCTCTTTCCCAGCTTCTCAGGTCCTACTTAGGTCTTTATGTTACAATATCAGTTTCATTCTATTTATTAATCAAGTTTTTCAACTATTCTTGTTCCTAGACAAGCACAGGAAAACAAACAGAGGGCTTAACCAGAGTAATCTAATGAAATTCCCTCAAAAGTATATTAGGTTTTGAAAAATACAGAGAAGAGCATTAGACTCCTGTTATTTATCTTAGATATTTTTGAAGGAAGAATGTTGAAAGAAGTGTCATTTGTAAGGTGAAAGTTGGAAGGGATTCTAAAATCGATCTAATTCAACACCTCATGTTACTTTTGGGAGAAAAAAAATGCTTGCAAATATTAAATGACCTACCTATAGCTAGCCAGCTAGTACCCTAAATTATTTTTTCCAAAACAATGTTTTCAGCAAGTGGTCAATAGTTGAAATGCTATTTAAAGTTTATTTATATTAACCCCATCATTATCATCTTCCATAACTCCCCCTCCCAATTTAATGGATTATAATAAAAATAAAACATTGGTTATAATAGTAATCTCAACAACAGGAAACTATATATTCAGGGGAAAGCATACAGTCACTCTTTTCTCAGTCAGCTTTTCCTTCCTCCTCCCCCTCCACTGCCACCTTAGAAATGCAGCATATTTCTTCATTCACTCCAGTAAAACTGTATTTGATAAAAGCATACACCAGTTATCCATGATTGTTTAATTCATTATTTTGCCATAAGTGTTATTTACTGACATACTTTGAAAAAAATAGTCTGGTTTTAAATGTAAGCACTGGCTTAAAAAAAGAACAGAACATTATGAAGGAATGTTTCCAAAAATCTATAATTGATGATAAAAATCTGCATGATTACATCACTTTCCAGGAAGTCTGAGAAAATTAAAAATTGTGGAAAAACTCTGAAGTTTCAAACATGATACAGTTGTAATTATAGTCAAATTCATATCCTTTCGTGCATCTGATCTTCATATTAAAAATAAAACTCAGAGGAAAGGTGGAAACTAAATTTCATTGCATATTATATACTTCATTTATGAGAATAAAAATTTGCAGAAGCTTGTGGGATGGTTTAACAATGCTAAAATTGAAAAGTAATGATCTTCACACAAAGAAGTTCCATTTTTCTATTTTACATGACAGTCACTCTACCAGTGTCTGCTCTTCATAAGCCACTTAAGATGGTAAGATTCATATTCATTCTGCCATGAAAAACTATCCCCAGTCAGGAAGAAACTGGAATGGACTAAAGGCATGCCACCTACTTTTAAGACCTATGGTTTTAAACTTAGAAAGAGACATGTTTAAAGCCAACAGTTTTTTTAAACTAAAATACTTTTTTAATGTAAGAAATTTAATGTTGTGGTCATTTATAGACAACTGGCATCATAGACATATTTAGAAAGCCCAGGATCACACTGAAATGATTATTGGTTCCAAAAGTATTTGAATTCTAAGTCTCAATTTGCAGGTAAAAAATATGCTAATAAATTGAGGCAAGTCACCTCCCTGTTCCAACAACTTTCTCTTATGTTGCACTGTTATAAAGTCTCCATTTCATACTTATTTTAGTTTTTAAATGTATTTGTATCTCAGTTTCATGTCAAAATAACTTTAAAGCAGCTTCCAAGGCAATACAAAAAATAAAGGAGGAAAATAACAAAAAGAGGGAAAATATGGAGAGTAAAATAAAATGATATCAGGAAAGGCTGGTTGACAGTTTGCAGGATGTAATATTTGGGTGTAAACTTTCCACAACTGATGACCCTCATCTTAATGTGAATTGATACATTTATTTTTGCTATCAGAGACAACATTTTCATAGTGGGAAAGAGTAAGGAAGTTTTAAATATACATAAACTCCTATGGGATGTAGTTAGGCAAGGATTCTTTAATATTTTCCAGTTTTACCTCCACTGATATATAATGGAGGTGATACAGTGAGGTGTGTGTGTGTGTGTGTGTGTGTGTGTGTGTGTGTGTGTGTGTAGAAATGAAAATAATGGAGCTAATTTCCAAAACTTAATATGGGTCAGTATTCTTAGGTTCTACTTATATGTATGTCTCATATATATATATATATATATATATATATATATATATATATATATATATACTTATCATAATTGCAGAAGTTAAAATATCTTTGATGCTGATATAAAAAATAATTCTATATAAGACTTGCTTTTTTGACACTATTACTGTGAAAATACGTAGAATCTTCATGGGTAAGTTCCAACTAATTTATTTCCCCCCCCTTTTTTTTTGCTGCTCTCCAATTTCTTTCTTCCTCAGTCCCAAATGAAGGAAACAATTTTTAAAGTCTTACAGAGGCATTTTTTTCCAATCCAAAATGAGCCTTAATAATGTTGGCGTTAGAAACTAGTTCCATAGCAACGATTACAGGAGCTTTTTCATGGATACACATTCTAGAGAAATTATGCTTGTAACTCACAATAGCACAAAGAAACTTACACTAAAATTATCTTTTGCATCTGGTTGGAGAAATAGGAGTACTTCAAATATCTTGAGAATGTTTCTTAAGAGCTCTCCCTGGGTCAATTAAGTTGTATTATTTTGCTACCTTGCCCATGCCATTTTAAAGCAAAACTCACAGCCTAGAAGTGATACTAACCTCTTCTAGTTAAACGATTTAAACGATCATGGTTTTCAAAAGATAAAAACCAGAATAATTTTGCCACTATATTTTGTAATTTCCTTTCCCACACATAAAATAATTTTATTCCTCTAAGAAAACCTGCTGAGTTAATAAGGAAGACATTTCCACTACAGGTACTAAAAAATCACAGTCACCTTTACAGTTCATAGAAAATCAAACTATTTTAGTGAAGTTTTCATAACAGCCTTTTGGCTAATAATGTTGAAGAATCATGATATATTTAAGAGATATTAATTCTAGTAATAGTCATTTATCTTTGATGTCACAGAGTGACAAAGTCTTGGGAAATAGGAGATTTACGATGACATATTATAGACTCACTTGCTAGATGTTAGATTTTTTTTTATTCTTCCTCTGAAACGACAGATAATGAAGCTTTATCAACTTCCTTTTATTAAGGCTAAAAATATATCCTATAATAGGATCATAAACATTTAATGAAACTTACAGCTGTAACTGAATTTTTAAATTAGGTGAGAATGGACAAGTAGTTCATAGAAAAGTAAATCAGCATAACTCATACATTATGAGTTGACAACCCAGCTTGTCTTAATTTAATATATATCTGGGTCTGACCTCTTTCTAAAGTCCAGATACACACTGCCAACTTCCTAAATGAAGCTGGCTATCAAAAATGAGTTGATTTTCTTCTGAAACACATCTGAGTATCTGAGACATCAGTGGGGACAGCTCAAGTTCAAAAAGATAGAACAAGATGACTGAACTTCCCTTTATTCTTCTTTTATGTATTCTGGAATAATGATTAAAATTCTTATTATTTGTCTTGAGATGGGTTCCCCAGAAACAGATTCTGAAATAAGGATTCATATGAATATGAGGAATAGGCCATTTGCCCAGAGAAAAGTTGGCAGAGGTGTAGGGAAATGGGATTAATAAGGTAAGGGCACTGAGCAAGGGTGTATTATCAGGCAAGTCTCATGGAGATAAGTTTGTCTCTGTCTCACAAAGGATATTAAAGAAGTGAGATCCTGGGGCCTCTCTGGTGGCCGATCCGAGCCAGGGAGCTGAGCCACATATGGCACAGCAGACCTCTCCTGTCTTACCTGCTGCCCCCTTAGCAGTGTATTTCAGTAGATCTGCTTGTCTTGCTCCCCACTCTGTCTCCGGTTCTTCTATGCATAAATTAAAAAAAAAATCTTAAAAGAAGTGAGGTCTCACCTTACATTCATCCTGAACAAGGCTAAGTGGGTGGGATATGAATATCTTCACACCTGTCATTCTTCGGAGAGAGAGATATATACTGCCAGTTACTTCTAACAAAGTGAGTTCTCACAGACTGAGGTCAGCCTCCCCAAAAGACACACAATGCTGGCAACTTTAGACTGAAAAAACCCTTGGAGTCAGCATGCTTGGGAACATGATAACCTCCACGTAAGTTATAGGGGTCCATTCACTGGGTCTGCTCTAGTCTTCACACTGGTGACTGCTTGAATTCATTCTCCTGTTATCAATCTTTATTGTCTCTAAATTTATTTATGTATATATTTTCTTGTCCTTTCTTCCTTCTCTGGGCATCCTGGGGTGGGAGTATCAGTTGCTGACAGTCAAGTGCTGCATCTGGACCAAAGCTGCAGTCCCCTCCCCTCTGTTCCACAGCTTAATTTGGCTGGTTGCTGTGTAGTATTGGGCAGCTTGGTGTTTTAAAATTTTCAAAACTTAAATATGAATGTCTGTAGCTAAGACATACTTTCTCTAGCACACTAGAATCTTCTAATACTATCACAGTTTTACTCAAATGCATATAACCCAAAATCCAAAGTAATAAATGGTTGTCAAAGTCTGGCCCCCAAACCAGCTGAATCAGCATCATTTGGCAGTCAACAAACAACATGATTCTTCTGTTAATTCATAAGGACCCAGTCTCTTACTATCTTATGGGATAAGAGCCTGATTTAGCAGCATCTATCACGTTCCCATTCCAAGCAACAAAACGGAGAAAGATGCAAAAAGAAGCAGCAAAGAGCTTATACAGGTTAGTTTTAAGGGAGAGGTATCGCTGCTTACCAGTCTCTGCACTGAATAGGCAGTGTGCTTGTAAATGTGTGATAAACAGTTCTCTCATCTTCATTCATTTCAAACTACCATCTTGACATCACTGAAGAGAGATGAGAAGAAGCATTCACAATTGGCTTTCCCATGCCCAGGCAGCTCCAATATAGCAAGGCTCCGAACTCTAACATGAAGCCACCCATAGCTACAATGAAGGTTTTAAATGAAGGCATTATTCCATGTGCCAGACTAAAATAAGTGGTTTCATGATTAAGAATGAGAGGATGCAGGAATATTGTTCAGGCACTGACCCTTCCTTTTATTCCACACCTGACCTACTGCCTATATTTATCAACCTGCTTAGATCCTGTAGAGATGTCTCTACCTTAGTACCCCAAATCTAGTTAAATGGCTTTCCTTATAGTTGTTCACATAGAAAGACTAGAATATGTATTAAAAATGTCAAAATAAGAGCTACATATATAGATAGACAAAGCTATTCAGTAACTAAAAAGTCATGTTCTTCTTTGCAATAGGGAAAAATTAGAAATTTAAATGACCTGTTTTGTGAGGTGATGAGAATCCACGTAGTACAGGGAAGAAACTGGCCCTGTTGCCTGACAGACCTGGTTCAGTCCATGACCCTTTCACTTAGACTTTGTAAAAGTTTGTTTTTATTTTTAAAACTGTCTTCTCATATGTAAGTAAGGAACTAATTAAGTAAAACAAGGAACATGATATTTGGCACATAATTATTCACATATATGCAAAAACCCCTACATGAAAGAGCAATATTTAAAAAGAATGCTAGATACGTTGCATAGCAACATTTCATAGTAAATTATATTCCTGTTCTGTATTTTCAGCAGGTCAGAGCATGTTAAAACTCTTCTGGTTCACTATGCAGTTCAGGAAATTTTGTAAAAAATAAAGCCAATAAAGCCCCCTTGTTTCCACCTCCGCACAAAATTTCTGCTATTCACCACTTAGGATTATTTGTAGTCTTCTTTCTCAACACATATCTCATCATTTATAATCGGTGATGGTTATGAATCTCAGAATCCATGTGGGTTGAGTGTCTTCTCTGACTGTGACTAAAGGTCTTTCTTATGTGACATTAGAGATCTCTAAATTCATTCTAGTTGAGCTTGAATTCAACTCTACCATTGACTATTTAACATTAAAAAACTCACTTTACCTTGTATGTGTTCCAAAATTTTCTTAATGAATATTGACAATTGAGTTTTATGTAGTTTGTACATGTCATAAAATAGCACTTTTCTTTTGACTTCTTCTATCCATTAAGAAATATAAAAAAAATTTAAACAGAATCTGTACAGTAATAAGCAAAGGGCCAGAATTGACCCATGAACTGGAGTTTACCAACCCCTGTTCTAACTGTATCCTTAAAAAAAAATCAGCACAGCGGCATTATTGATATATAACTTCCAGCCATAAAATTCACCCACTTTGAGTGTACAATTCAATATTTTTTAGTATATTCAGTTGTTCAAATTTCATTACCTAATTTTATAACATGTTCATTGCTCCCCAAAGAAATTCATTAGCAGCCAATCTCTATTTTCCCCAGAATCCAGTCAAACCTTGCAGGCCTAAACAACAACTTACCTAATTTATTATTCTCTGAGTTTTCCTATTCTTCAAATTTTATATGCATGGGCTCATATAACACCTGACCTTTTGTGCCCTGCTTCTTTTACTTAGCATAACATTCCCCCATTTCATTCAATTAATTGCATGATCAGTACTTAATTTATTTTTGTTACTAAGTAATAATCTGTCTTGTTGCTTTTCTCTCTAGTTGTTTTATCCATTATTTAAACTGGAATATTGAAGTTTCTAACAACTACTGTTGATTTGCTATTTCTCCCTTCAATTCTGTCAGTTTTTACTACATGTATTTTGGAGCTCTGCTGTACACACATTTTTCATTTCTGTATCTTCCTAATGAATTGACTCTCTTAGCACTATTTCATGACTGTCTTTATGTATAGAGATATATTTTGCTTTAAATCTATTTTGCCTGGTATTATTATAACCATTCCAGCTCTTTTATAATTGGTGATGGTTATGAATCTCAGAATCTATGTGGGTTGAGTGTTTTCTCTATGACTGTAGCTGTGTGCATGGTAAACCTTCTATCCTTCTATATTCAACCTATTTTTTCAGGTTAAACTTTAAATCTAGAGTATAGACATCCCATAGGTTGATCTTGTTTTTGTTGTTAAATATAATGGCCATGTACCTATTTTTATTAGACTGTTAATGATTTCACATGACCTTATTATTGGTATGGTTGGATTTGCATTTAATGTTTTGCCTTTATTACACTGGTCAACAAATTTTTACAAAAGTCATGTTACTGAAATAAAATTAGTGACTTCCTATCAATTTGTATGTGCTCAACACGAATATGACAGCCAAATTCTAACTTTGGCTCTAGTTTTTTTTTGTAATCTGCAATAAATTGATGTTTACATCACGGAATGCATGCCAATAGTAATAGGCCTACGGTTAATACCTGTAAAAAATCAAGTCATAGACTACTTCTTAGATTTCTTCACTTGTCTCTTATACAGCTGTTCAGGAGCATCTCTGGGGAGTGTCCAGGAGTATTCAGCCAGCATTTTAGTGGGCCATTTTCCCTGGTAACTTTGTTCCATTGATGCTATATCTTGATGAAAACGTTTGCTATGTTCATCACTAACCATACCACAGTTTTCAGGGAAGAAATCCAGATGAGAATGAAGGAAGTGGATCTTTCAAGACATATTGCAGCCAAGTTTCTGATACTGCATCAGCATGTCTTCTACTAGTTCCTTGTAGTTTTCTGCCCTAACATTCCCAAGAAAGTTTGTAGACACTAGGCGAAAAGCATTCCATGCTTGTTTCGCATCACCCTGCAGCAAGTTGTTGAACCGATTGTCTTTGAAGAGCTCTCTAATCTGAAGACCCACAAAAACTCCCTCTTTAATCTTTGCTTCGCTGAGTTGAGGAAATTTTTCATGCAGGTATAGGAAAGCTGGCGAGGTCCGGTCCATGGCTTTCACGAAATTCATCAAACCTAGTCTGATGTGAACGGGTGGTAGCAGGATTTTGTGAGCCTCAACCAGAGCTAAGTGCTGGATATTCTTCTCTCCAGCTGCTACATTTTGTCTCTGAGTCCATTCCTTCCTCAAGTAGTGCAATTCACTTGCTTGGCTATCCCACTCACATAAGAAACATATGTATTTTGTATATCCTGATGCAGTCCTATTAAAAGGGAAACTAGCTTCAAATCACCACAGATATGCCAGCTGTACTTGTTATACTCAATGGAATTGAGTTATCGTATGTCTCTTTCATGTGGACAGCATGCACTACTGGAATAGATGGAAGACGGTTTCCATTGTGCAAAAGCACAGTCTGAAGACTCAGTTTCAAAGAGTCTAGAAATAGTCTCCATTCTTGTGGGTCATGAGTGATTTCTAAGGCATTCATGAGCCCCTCAATATCAGAACAAAATACCAGAGTCTTTTCCTTTCTGAAGAAAGGCTCCAACTGCTGGTGGCGCTTTTGATAGAAAGTAATTGTGACATGTTCTTCTAGAGGATTCCATTGTTGGATTCTTGATCCTAGCAATTCTGCCTTGTTCTTGGATAAGTCCAAATCATCAACCAGGTCATTGGGTTCTTCCTGTGTTAGTCTGTGTGGGGTTGATGATGCACCACAGTGAAAATCTGGATAACTGAATGCTGATGGAACAGAAGAACAGGTCGGCTCACCCTTATCCTCATCAGAAGAATCAAGAGAATATTCTGATGGAGGTTCTGGAACAGGAAGTCCCTCACCATGTGGAACTGGTCTCAATGCAGATGGAATGTTTGGGTAGACTCTTCTCTACTTCTTTTGCCTCGTTATTCTGCTGGAAAGAGGAGGAACCAAGCAGAAGTAACAGTCTTTTACGTGGTTGCTTGGCTCTCTCCACACCATGGGGACTGCAAACGGCATTGATGGTCTTTTGTCATTTCACCACTGTGAAAGCTGTGTTGTACATGGAGCACAGCATATATGGGGCCCAAGGCTTGTCTTGGTCACCAACTTTGCATCTGAAGTCAAGATGATAAGCCTTCTTCACTTAAGAAGTGATAATTTTCTTCTGGTTGGCAAATGTCAATTCCCCACACAAAGAGCAGAAATTGTCCATGCTATTAATGACCTTTCGAGGCATTACTGTTCTGTATTGTGCCTAAATGGATAAAATAATAACAGTTCTCTGGAACAGTAGCTTAAACTGTCTTGCACAAAGTCTGAAATATTTTCACGCTCAACCTTTCCGGCAGGGCTTTCTATAGTGCACTGATGACGCCAGCTTAGTACAGCAGCCGCCTGGCAGTAGTATTGCATTACATCAGAAAATGATGCAATCAACCCTGGATGTTGTGTGCATGATGGTATTATGCAATGCAAAGCAATATTACATCATTCTAGGATGATTTAGGATGTTGTTGCAGTCCTACTGGATAAATTTACACGGTGAAGCATAACAAATGAATTATATGAAATATCTTCAAAACGAGAGCGAATAAAAAAATTTCAGGGTTATATTCATGTTCAGCACACTAAGATACTATAGATTAGGGCCTTTTTAAGTCAGTAACGATCTCACTGTTGACCAGTGTTACATATAACTCGTAACTTTTTCATGCTTATATTTTCCTTTAAGTGGCTTTTGTAGTGTAACATTTTAATTCCTTTAACGATTCGTTTAATTTTATTTTTGTGTTATTTCCTTAGTAGTCGCTCTAGAGCTTACAAATTAGATCTTATCAGAAACTACTTCAGAGTTGCACTGCCTTCATCTCAAGGAAATGCAGAAACTTTACTCTTGTATAGTTAATTCTCTCCCTACATTTGTATGCTACTGCTGTTATGCATATTGAGCATATGCATATTACAAATACAATAATACATTGTTATAAATTATTATTTTACATAATCTTATGTATTTTAAAGATGCTTAGCGAAGAAAGAAAATCTAGTATATAATTATAGAGTTTGTTATTTTAACCTTTTTTATCTGATTTTCATTTTTTCCTGGCAAATGTACATTATCATTTGGTGTCATTTCCTAACTCCAGTACAGCCTTGTTCATATTCCCTTCCTTTATGCTGTCATTGTCAGAGAGATCACATTTCTCTATGTTATGAGCCCTACGGTATAATTATATTCACACTGTATTACACATTCTTTTTTAAATCAGTCAAGAGAAGGAAGGAGAAGTATGCAATTATATTCTCTTAGGTAATTACCTAAATCCTTACTGTGTTAGATTCTTATGGATGCTATAACAAATGATCACAAACTTAGTGGCTAAAAACAACCATCTAATTGTCTCTACCTCAAAAGTCCCAAATCTCATCCTATGGATGTGAATCTCATCATCTAAATCAGATATGATTAAGAATCTGGGTATTATTCATTCAGGGGCAAAATTCCTTTCTGTCTCTGGACCTGTGAATCCAGAAAACCAGTTATCTGCTACTGAAAACCATGGTAGGGCAGTTATGGTATAACAGTTACTGATATTTCCATTAAAAAATGGAGGAAATGGGGCCTCCCTGGTGGCGCAACGGGTTAGCACAGCGCTGTGGAGCTGTTGGTGGCTGTGGCACGAGTTCGAGGTTTGGCCTGAGAGAATCCCACATGGCGCAGGAGACCTCTCCTGCCTCACCCGCTGCTCCCCTCAGCAGTGTATTTCGGTCGATCCACCTGTTCTGCTCCCCACTCTGTTTCTGGTGTACCCTCTCAATACCCCACACCTCTGGCCTGCACCCCAGCTTATATGCAAAAATAAAAATAAATATTTAAAAAAAATGGAGGAAATGGAAGAAAGAAGTAATCAAAGGAAGGAAAAGTGAGTGACCAGTCTCAAACTATTGAGACTGATTATTCTTGAGTATTTGCCACCTACATTAGGTACAATCTTTCTGACCATCCAGAGTTAATTGTGATTGCAGGAGGGTTTTTCTTGGATATCTGCTTCCCAAGTTCTGTCTATTAAACTTCTGACTTTTGAACAATATGTTAAATTATCCAATAATGATATGGATTTGTCAATTAATTCTTATAATTCTTTCCATGTTTGCTTTTCATACTTAGAAGTAAAATTGCTATATGCTTACGGACTCAGAAATACTTTTGTCTTAATTTAGTCATATTCTGAGTGAATGTCTTGTACAATTTGTTTTAAGCAAATCTCCTTTAAACAACATAAAGTCATATTTGCAAAAAGTTCAGTTTTAGAATCTTTGTCTCTTAACTTGCAAGTTTTATTAACATGTGTTATGATGAAGCTTCCCCGTGTATTTGGATTTGTTTCTATTACATAATTTCCAACTTTCCACTTACCATGAATGTTATTTACTTTTTTTCCAACTCTTCCTGCCTTCTAATTTTTCTTTCCCCTTTTTTTCCTTTGCTGGTTTGGAACTTTATATACCCATTTCCATACTTTCAATGACTATAGTTAATATAGAATGTTCACCTGATTAACAGAATTTAAAGCTAATCACTATACAGAAAGGACTAATTAAATACTTTATTTCATTTCAAGCAATATGTTTCAATAATTTCTTTAAAAATTTAGACATTTATATGTACTGCTATGAAATAATTTCCAATTATGCAGTTTAATAATAAAAATGCAAGGAACACATATATGTGTGTAATATGTTACTATTTTTGTATATACACATATGCAATGAATGAATTTGTTTCTTTTTTTTTATATAATATATATTTTTATTGTTATTTATGTCTTTTACATTTTGCATTCCCCTTGGGTAGCCCACCACCAATTCACCCGTGATCCATCTCCATGGTCCCTTGTGTTCTTTTCTATTCCATTTTGTGCCCTTTCCCTTCCCTCCCTCTGGCTCCCTCCTCCCCCCC